>JAGHKM010000082.1:0-46598 GCA_019097785.1 Fraxinus excelsior
AAACATGTGTCCTAAGAATTCTGTTCTTAAGGCTCTTTCAAGTCTTTTTAATATTTCTTGTATATTTTGCTCATTTAAATTATTTCTATTATCTAATGCTTCAGTCATATCTATTCCATATTTTATTCTTCTTTTTATATCTTCAGGCAATTTTCTCCACCATTCAGATGCAATTCCTCTGAATGTATGTTCTATAAATCCGAAGGCTGTATATGTTTCCCATTTATTAAATTGTATAGCTAAGTCTGTACTTTTTATCCATATATCTATAGCTTTATCTTTATCTACACAATCAAGATCTAACCATATTCCTGTTGTGTGGATTGGTTCATTATAAGATTTCATAGGATTTATTTCTTTTACAGATTGTTTTCTTACATTTCCAGTATATCTTTTTTGTGTTTTCCTATATTGATTAAGACCATCCTTATTAGGTATTGGATGATGAGGAAGCCATTTTTCATATTCTTCATCACTACTAAAGTCTTCTTGTTTAAAACTAGATGATGGATTAGTGTTCATTTTTGTATTTTCCATTTTGTCAGTTAACTCTTCTAATTGTTTTTTATATTCATTATATTCTTCTCCAGTAGATTCTAAGAATTTTTGTTCCAATTCTTCTACTTCTGTGATCATATATTGTTTTATTTCATTAATTTTTTCTTTCTTTTTATCTTTCTGTTTTATCCTAAAATCTTGAGGTGGATTGATTATAATCCTATCCTCTGTAGCACGGACACTTCAATTAGGGTAGCGTGTCCGTGTCCGACACGTGTCGGACACGAGTCGATACCGACACTTCTCGGACACTCTACCGTAATCATTTTTCTTTTTATATTAGAAATATTATATATTGTTAATTCAAAGTTATTAGCAAGTAACAAATAGGTAATCATGTTTAAAAGATTTCAACAAGAAAAATTAATAATAAGTATAAAACTAAATTTATACTATATAAATGAATTTTTTTTAAGAATTTAATCAACGTGTCGATAACGTGTCGTGTTTGTATTTTTTTCAAAAATCGCGTGTCGACGTATCCGACACGTATCGTGTCGGACACACGTGTCCGTGTCGGTGCATCATAGATCCTATCTTTACCCTTAAGATTTTTGTCTAAAAGTGCATTTCCTATTTGTATATTATATTCTAGATTTTCTAATCTTCTATGCACATCTTCAAAACTTTCATTTGTACTATTTTTAGGTAAATAAGGATAACTTGGTTTTTTATGTTTTTCAACTTTCTTCAAAAATTCTTCAATTATATTTTCTTCATCTACTATATTCATCATTATTTTCGGTTCGTAACATGGCTCTGATACCATTTCAACACCAGGGTGCGCAGAGGCGGCGGAATTTCAAAGTTTTGTATATTCTATGTAATTTTTTAACTCAGAAAATTTTAATCTATTGTTAATTATGGATATATAAAATCTTAAAGTTAATCTATATCTTAATTTTTTACAAATTTTGCTAATTTTGTTACTCTTGGGTCTTCTCATAAAAGATAATATTTTTTAGGAGTAAATTTTTTGTTTATAAATTTTTAGGGACTAACTTGAAGCTTTTATATTCTTATAGTGACTTCTAGTGGCAAATTATGCTTAGGAGGGTATTTTGGGTAATTAACTTTTATGTGAAATATTCTGTAAGGATTTTTCGGTATGTTTAGAATTTTCCGAAAATTAATAATGAGATTTTTTAAGAACAATATTTTTGCGAAGCCAAAGAGGACAAATCTCTTAGTCGCCAAGGTTGTGGTTGTGTCTGTGCCTTATTCAAGAGAACAAAGCTCATATTGGCCAGGGTTGCAATTGCATGGCTTATTGTATTTGTATTTTTATTTTCCTCCTATTTTCTTGTTTCCCTTTGGGGATCGATCCAGGGATCGGCATATTAAAGAGTATGGTTGAGGGTAGTCGTTCTCTGTACGTTTTGGAAAGACATCTTGGATTTTGCAATAACGTAGGAAATTCATCTAGTTGAACTGGTAGCTTGTTTGTCCTTATTTTCTGGAATCTTTTACCAGAGGGATGATGTGTAACAGAGTTTATTTATATAGATAGTGCATGGTGGCAAGTCTTGCATATGAAAATTTTTGTTGAGTACTCTCCGAATTTTTCGTTCGGTGCCTACCATCACCATCATCTTCCAATTTTATCTTGTTGGTCATTTTTATTCAATCAATGTTGTCTTATTTCAGTGCAAGAATGTTATTAGCAAGCTCCAAAGGAGAATAGACAAGGAAGGGTGTCAAATAATTCCGCTGCTAAGTGAACTGTGGAAAAGAATTGAAAACTCCAGTGCCGCGGGTGCGATGGGGGATAACTTTCTGGACTTACGAAAGATCAATCGACGCATTGACAAATCTGAGTACAGTGGAGCAATGGAGCTTGTATCTGATGTTCAGCTTATGTTGAAGTGTGGGATGCAATATTATGGGTTGTCATATGAGGTATTACTTTTCAGTTCCATCATTTCACAGATTTTTGTTGCTCTTTATATTGTTTACTCCATGTTGGTTCTAAATTAGGCTTGCACTGAAATTTATTTAAAAATATGCTTATGAGACATTTTCCGTTACATTGACAAGTAACACACCTGAAAATATGTTTTGATAAGCATCAAATTTATCCAAAATAGATTCACATGTCGAACACTAAATTGTAGAGATTCAAGGCCATGAATGATTGGTAAATCTATTTATAAAATTTCAAATGGAATGTTCATGCTCACTTGTCAAAACTAGATTTTCATCTACCTTCTCCTTAATGATTGAAGACAGCTTTCGATGGGTCAAGCTAATTTGTCTAATCTAACTTGGAGAGGTGAACATGGTCTTATAAGTCATAACTTCCATTTTATAGGTTTCACCTGTCATGAAACCTTGAACGACCTACACTTTTTGTTATTTTGGGTGAGGCTAAACCAGTAAATCAGTTATGATGACAAATAACTGAATGAGCTTCAGGGCATTGTTAAACTAAAAGCCCCAATAAATGATAGCCTCACTCATCTCTGGGTTATATGTGTGCCCTCATCAGGATGGCTAAATGAACTAAACAAATTTAATGCAATAGGTGAGCTCTGAAGCAAGAAAGGTGCACGATCTTTTCTTTGATATCTTGAAGATAGCATTTCCAGACACTGATTTTCAAGAAGCCAAAAATTCAGTCTCTTTCTCCAGCCCAGTATCTACACCAGCCTTGGGTTCATCATCAAGACAAGTACTTGCTGGTCAGAACAAGCGCCATAAATTAGTGAAGGGTGTGAACTCTGATCCAGTTCCTCTACAGAAGTCACAGAGTCGAGTGTCTGTTCATACTGTTGAAGACACTAAGGTAAGGAGCATTATGCCTCAAAAGGAGTTGAGACTTGGAAGTGGCAGCGATCGGGATCTTAGCCAACCGGACGAATCACGCACACTCACTCATCCGGGAGACCTTGTTATCTGCAAGAAGAAAAGGAAAGATAGAGAGAAGACTTCTGTGAAGTTGGGGAAAGCGTCAGCAGGTCCCGTCTCCGTTACTGGCCTCATTCGAAATGTCCGAAGTCCGGGCTCAAACTCAGGCGGGAAGGATGTGGGATTTAGCCATCAAAATACCCAACAAGGGTGGGCTGCCCTTTCTCCTCAACCTGGGAATAGTGGTAGTATTGGCAGCACTGTTGGGTGGGCAAAGCCTATAAAGAGAACTCGAACTGATGCTAGGAGACGGCCTAGCCAATTATGATTTTAGTTTTAGTAACACTGGAGATCGATGGCACACGGTCCTGAACTGTGGATATGTGTCAATAGAGTGTAACGTTTTCATTTATTCTTGTATGACGTAGCAGTCGCTGTCAATGGAATTTCACTGCTCCAAATATTTTGAGATCTTAAGGTATACGTTTTACGGGTTTGAACTCTAATGAATACAGAAATGAAAATACATCGTCTTTCAATAAATAATCTTATAATTTTGGTATTGTTGATTTATTTACTTTCATCTATTAACTTAACAAGATTCTCATCTTTTGTTTCAAGGCTTTTATGCCCAGCCAAACATGTTCACAAGGCTCTGACTTGCAAGGTTGCAACAATCAGTTGTTAACTGTGATATTGATCCACAATTTTCTTGAAGTACTAAACTTAAAATTCAAAGTCAATAAGGTATGTCTTATTTCCCGGCATTAGCTTAGAAATAACAAGGCAATATTCATAGTAGTTGGACGATCGTTTGGATAAAAGAGTGAACTAATTTTACTTCATAACTGTTGTAACATATTGCTTTCCTCGAGCATTAACTCTTCCTGTTCTCTTTCACAGTAAATGAGTTAATGTTATGCTTAGATGTACGGTAAATGTCTCAACACAATTTTTTTTTTTTTTTTTTAGGCTTGTCGTAAAATCTCCCCAATCCCATCCTTTGGATTTATTGCGGAATTCTCCCTTACCTTTTAAAATTGGCTGAATATCCTCCCATATGACTTCTGAGTGCAGAAGGCTCCATTTTATTTCATTTTCTCATAAAGTATTGTGAAATGATGAATATACTCTCATATTTAAATAAAACAAAAAGATAAGAAGAAAAAAAAAATAAAGAACTAATTTCAATTGTAGTCTCAAAATCTTCAAAAAATTTCAAACGAGTTCTAAATAAATAATTTTCTCAATAAAGCCTTGTATTTCGATTGTTAGAAGCATATTTCAGGTATCAACAATTTAGGGAATGGCCAAATTATAATATTAGATGGTATGAAGCTCTTATCTTTTATTCTGATGAACATTAACAATTTATATTTAACTTATTTATGATCTAATTGGTCTTAAAGGTGATCAAGGTTGGCATAATTTTTTAAGTGTGAGATGTTGTTTCTTAGTGTCAGTTAGTTGAGATAGTGTTTATAACATGTGTTTAAATTAAGATAACAATTATTAAAATTATGAAAATTATGAATTTTCAAACTTATTTCAAACATGTAGTTTGATCGTACCAAACAACCCAATTAACAAATCATAGAATATGTAGTTTGACCGTACTAAACAACCCAATTAAAGAACCCCTATGATTGAGTTTAGGGTCTCGAAAAGATGTTGAGACAATGTTTATGATATTAGGGATCTCGATAAAATTGGTTGTCTTGACCATCTCACTCAAATTGTGAGCAATCCTAAAATTTATTGTCTTTATATGTGTGATTACCGACGCAATATTGTCAACAATCATCGACAATACTTCATTCGCTGATCACCAATGAAATGAAAAGGCACTTGCTATTTTATCATTTTTTTTTTTTAATAATGAAATATATAAAAGTCTTAATATATCGGCAAAATATTGAAAGAAAATAGTGAAGAAAGAATAAATGCTTTGTCGGTGACGACCATAAATACAAGCATGGTCATGGAAACCATATTTATGCAAATTGTCTCCGTTTAGCAAACTAATAAATTTACGAGTGACTTCATTGAAGAAAAAATGTATAAATTAAGTTAAAACAATTGAAAATGAATACTACCCCGAAAAAAAAAACTAAAAGTAACGATATCAATTGATTGAGTTCAGTTGTTCCTCATATAAAATTATTGACTTTAGTGATAAAGTAATATGAAGGAGATAAAATTGTTTCAAACACCAATAGAAGCTCTTCTTTAAAAAAGATGACAAATTATTCATGTTACTTGTGATGATCAAAAGTAAATTTAAAGCTAAGCAGTTAGAATTCAAAAGATTCCCTAAGAAAAAATAAAAATGTCTCAAGTTCTAACAATTAGTCTTATTAACCACCCTAATCCACGCAACTTGTGAATATTAATCTTTTATTGAAAATAAAAATAAAATTTGAGGCATCAATCCTCACTATGCACAAATTTTGGAGGGATTTCAAGTCGAATAATACAAATTGCATCAATTGATGCAATTTCAAGTTTAGCTTTTTACGATTTAAAATTTCGATTTTTTAATTTTCCACTAGCCCCATTTTTGGGTTGCTCAAACCCAATATCATACATATTGCTTGTGTTCTACCGCCACACCAAAGTACAAAGATTGCTACGCATAATAGAAACAAAATAAGGCCAAGAGAGCATAAGGTTTTAAATTCAACTTAATTAAACATGAAACTCCAGCATATTACCAAGGGAACAAACCAAAACAGTTTTTAAAAAATCACAAAGGCTTTTAAGATTTCAAATCCGCTCTTGTACGATGTTCCTTTTCATGTATGAATTAGAAAATAGAATGTTCACTAAATATGTAGTTGATTACATGAATTAATTTTTGTTGGGAAATATTGGGTTTTATTAGTTGGTTTGACCAACTTTTGACCAATTATTTTAGTGAGTCCCGTTAGTTGGACAAAAGATTTCTTTGGCCGAGTGTGTTCTACTCCATGAGTAGATTAATGTAATATATTTATTTTCTCAAAACTAATTTAGGGTGAATGAGAAATTAAAAGTCAAAGATGACCACTTGAAATTGAAATAAATTGGAATAAAAATTGGTGGGAAATTGGAAAAATGTCAATCCCACGTAGGAAAGTTAGAAAAATATAAACCACTTTATATTGCTCAAGTTTGGGACTTGGGTTTGGGCCTCAAAGAGTACCAATAGTCTTTGAAGAAGAGAGAACCTACATTGGGCTTGGCTTTGCTTGGACCAAGTTGATATATATTTTTGATAAAATTATATTATTTTATTATTATTTAAAATAATAATATTCTTGTCCAAACGGTTTGTGTCTGTTGAAAACATAACTTTTCGACTGTTGTGTCTTTTGGACACAACTTTTCAACTTCTATATAAAAGCTTCCATACCTCGATTTTCATTCATTTCAAAATCAGAATTGATTTTATTCTTTCGTCCATGCATTATTCATATTTTACAATTCAGCCTTGAAAGTTATTTTCGTGCATTTTAGTCCTCAATTTTTTTAGAGAGATCAAAACGTGAGTAGGTTCATCGAGTCTTGTAATTTGGAGTGCTACTATTACAAGTCGAGGTCGTTGTATCTTAGGAGACGAGTGTCGGAATACCATCAGCATCAGTGCGGGACATTATCGTCTTAAGGAGAAAGAGTCGAACTCTTACCTCGACCATTAACATTTTATATCATTCATTTTTGCACGACGTAATTCTGCTCAAATCAGTTCAGGCCATCAATTTTTAGCACTCCATTCCATTCATTTCAGCGCAATAACTGCTAGTGTTAGGAACTAGACCAATTTCCAGATATACCTTCAGATCCCCTTACAGAGAAAATATCAAGAAGATGAAAAAATAAAATATAGGAGAATAACAACCCAAGGATTTAGTTGAAACTTCAAAACAAGAGAAAAAACCAAAAGACAGATTTTTCACTATATAAAAATTGTTACAAACGTACAATATCTCATACCAAACCCTCAACTAGGAAAACCTCAAAGAGAACTTTGAATGCTCACTTAGAATTTCTATCTTTTAGTACGTTTTGGCAATGAGCAAGCAGCTCTATGTATAGTGCTTCTTACACGAAAATTTGCATAATTTTTGCATGCAAATCTTACCAAATTCAACAAAGGATTGTGAAAGGCTGAAAATGCCTGCAAAGTTTTCCAATTGCAGGAAAATCACTATTCATTTGGTGCCTAAATTGTTGACTTTCTAGCCCATGATTTAACTTATTTTGGCTGCTTATGAGCCAATATCTCGACAACTAGAAGATTTAAAGCGGCGAGACTCCTTGCAACTCTATCAAAACATGTCCTTGAAGTTGGTTGAGAACATGACTCAACCACCCAAGTCATTCTTCCCTTAATTTATCCTCAACTTATATAACTTACCATGAGGAAAGGTGGAAAAGTAGTCTTATAAGAGCATGGCATAGCTTAAATTATAGTTTAAGCTAGTCCAACATATTTTTTTATCCACACACCCACAACTTACAACCCACTTATTATCCACATATTTCGTAGAAACCACAACTCACTCCACACATTCCATAGAACCCTCCACTAATAAACACTTAAAAGCACTGAGCAATGTCAATTTGTTTGGTAGCAACCTAGTGCTCCCTCAAAAGTTGGCAAGCGTATCTTTGAATCTCCAATTACTATATGTTGAATGCAAAAGAAGTTCCAAAAAATAAAAAATATAAAGCAAAACTATCACTATGACATGTATGTACTACACAATTTTACTACATATACTAAAAACATATCGTACACATGCAATTAGGGCTGTACCTGTGTTTCACGGGATTTGAGGCGAATTTCAAAATTTGGGCCCTTAAGTCATAGTAGGCAATCCTCTTTTTTATTTAAAAAAAAAAAAAAATCTTACAGAACTAAACTTGTTAGCTTAAATTCAACAAATAAAACTAAAATATTCAAAATATTTATTTTGCAATCAAATAACAATACGAAGATGTTCTAACCGATCACTTAAATATAACTCGTCTTGCAGTTTTCGAGACAAAAATATCAATCAAATTCGCACTTAATTACGCCAAATCCAGATAAGTAATAATACATATTCGATCACACTATCACATGTTCAATTTATAAAATCTCATAACTAATAGTCTAATATATGCAGAATTGCAGATTTATAAAATCTCATTTCAAACTTCAACCCCTATCATCCTTAATCATCCATTATCCAATAACCAATATCCATACTCAAATTCTCAATCACAAAACAAAATACAGTAAACTAGTAAAGCTGGAAACAAGAAACATACCCGGATATGGGATACCCCTCAAGGCTCAAGAAAATTGATTATTCCTTACTCCTTAGGCTTCACAGCTCCACCTTCTGTAAATCGAAGATTCTTAGATTCAAATGATTCGATCAAATTCAATGGTTAATCGAGATTCGAGGAGAAGAACTGAATACAATAATACAATGGTTAATCAAATTCAATGGTTATCTCAATATCTTCTTATTTGAAACTGTGGTTCTAAAAATCAACTGATAAGTAGAGATTTTCATATCATTTGAACTTACACTGTCGATAAAATGTGCCATTTGGGGCCGCTTGTTCTACTTCCTAAAGCTGAGGGATCGATTGGTGCTTTGTTCCTGTGAGTTATAGACAATGTGAAATTAGTTTTCAAATTTTCACTTGTCATCAAATAGCTGTATTGTGTTAATTAACTTCTTGTACCTTCTATTTTCAGATCGAGGCGTTGCTGCATTATATTTTGACAAACCATATTAAGCCTCCTACAGATGATAACAAGAATCAATCTTAGCATGCTTAAAACAATTTTCTACTCAAACAGGCTGAAGAAAAAACATTCTGTGTAACAGAGCTACATAAATTGAGAGGTACCCCAATCGGAGTCTTCAGAGGAGTCGTACAATCTTTTTGCGTCTTGGATGGAATTGGAGGAACACCTGAACTTTCGGTTCTTTCGTTCGAAAGAATCGGGACTTACGGGCCCACGGCGGACGGGAGGACTCCACGCAGGGAGGAAACTTAGGCGCAGGGAAAGGTTGAACCGCTGAAGGTGGAGGCGTGGCGTGGAGCAGTGGAGGAAATAGGAAATTCAGGTGAAGGAAACTCAGGGAAGGGCTGAACTCTGAAGGTGGAGGCGTGATTCGCGTGAAGACTAGAGTGGAAGATTGAAGTCGAGGTTTCTCCGCCTCAGGCCTCCCCTCATGTCCGGCTCTGCATGCAATGATCTACAATATTTGCTATTGACCATATCACCATAAAAAGAACAATATCAACATATTGGCATATTGTAAATCCCCCAATTATGAATGAGAATCGCATGTTGAAATGGAAGTATGGACTAGAAAAACAACATTGAGGACATATTTATATACTAAAGTGGATAAGAGCAGACAAAATTAAGAGACTTGAAGAATTCGGTAATTGTCATATCAACATTCTAATTTTGTCATAATTGTATAAAAATACCTACAAGTCGAACAATAATGCTATAAAATAAATCTCAATAAAAAATGTAGCATCAACAAGGGTGTTCCCAATACCAGCTTATTCACAAAAATGAATATCAAATGGGAAAAGCAAAAAATAATAAAAAGTTAAAAAACTATGTTCTGTACTAACAATAGCAACGCAATTGTACCCTCATATATAGAAAAGACTGCGGTTTATGTATATCACGCGACTTGTAGTTTCCAGCTCATGCTGCTAAAGTTCTCAACATTTACATTTGTAAACATCTATCCATTTTCCAAAAAAAAAAATCAAAAACGGGGGAAAAAAAAAGTCAGCAACAGCTATCCTTGTTCCTCAAAATGACGATAGACTTATCTTATTCTTGGTTGCTTGGGTCGTCTCCATAAATCTTTCTTTTCCATTCCCTTAATCCAATGTTCAACATTATGAAAGCCCAACAAAATCAAATCTATGCAGCAGCACAATTATCCTTGGTTCTCAAAAACTATATGCAAGTACAAGAAAAAGGGTAACATGCCGAAATCAGCAGTTGATGCAATTCTCGGTTAATTGGCATGATGAGAAGTACAAAAAGAACCCTGTTGACAAACGTGTGATACTTTTGTTGTTACAACCCAATTTTAATTAGTCAAAGTCAAATGTGGAATTGTCAAAGTCAAGATCAATAAGGATTTAATTGGACTAATTTTTTTTTTTGGGTTAATTTTATTATTGGATATATGTGAGGGATTTAAATAGATTAGATTGGAAGTTGATGACTTACTTATACACCATGGGAAGTATAAGGACTCAATGTGCAAAATCTCCACAATCTTTGACATTTCAACCCAATTATCTCATTTCTCTCACTCACTCACGCACAGACACATCACATACGGGCAGAAGAGAAGAAAGGAAAAAAGGGAAGAAAGGAAAGGAAAAAGGGGAAAAGAAAAGGTAAGAATTGATTTCTTCAAATTTTGGGTTCGATTTATCCATTTATTTTCATGAGACCGAAATTAATTATGTTGATTTCTAGGGTTTATATGGTCCGAAAATTTCTAATGGGGGGAGAAGAGTTTGATTTCTAGCTCAAGTTTCGTGTTTGGTTAGCTTCCCTTTTGATTCAAGGTAAGTTATATCAATTTTGGCAAACCCTAGAAATTTTAATTTGGGTATTTTGGAATACATTGTTGGAGAAATGATTATGTTGGTGTAATGCTCACTTGGAGAAATGTATTAATGGAACAAGGTGTCAAAGTTATGATGGAACTATGATTTCAAGTTTTCACTAAAGGGAAGATGGATATTTATTTTATGGTTGTGATGGAAGTAATTTGATAAATGGCAAGCTAGTGATGGAACTAGAAAGTGTAATTAGTTTCATTGGATTAAATGATTTATGTGGGAGATTTAGTCATGTATTGAGGAAGTTTAGTTTAATCATTATTGCATTCGATATTAAAGGTCTTGGTTCGTCAGTGGCTAAATTGGCTATTCATATCATATTTCAGGTGGTGATGAACAAATTGAAAACGTCTATCAGCCAATCTAGCTTGTAGCTCGTACTCTGTGAGTGAAAAAACTTACTTTTCAGAAATGAATAATTATTGAATTTATATCATATTAGGAACTTAATTATTTCCTATATTCGATTTGACAGCATGATTTCGAGAATTTAATGGATTTTAAAGTCAATTCTTTTAAAGTTAAATCCAGTTCATTTAAATTATTTATCTAGCATTTTATATTCATATTACATGTTTCAACATATTAAAAGTTATTTTAAAACTACCAGAAAGTACCCAGGTGATTTTACCCCAGTTTGCACTGATGTGAATGTGTTTCCACAGTGTATGACCAGATTCAGTTATTTTACCCGCTCTGCACTGATGTGAATGTATTTCCACAGTGTATGACTAGATTATCAGAGGTCTTTGGGACCCACTCTCGTACACATATAGGCTTTGGGCCATGTACTAGGGTGCTTAGCCTTTAGGATAGCTCTGCGTACGTATGACCAGATTATCAGATTTGAATAGCTTTGCCTTGTACATCGAGATTACACTGTACATATGTAAGACTATTCATTGGGTACTTATTGGTGTGACTATTTAGTATATTATATCATGTTTATTCAATTGTAGATTCACAGATTTTTGAATATCAGATGATAGTTCCTTCAAATTATAGAATTTAGCTTATTCAGATACAGAATTACGATTTTAACTTATAGAAATGACAGCTTTATACAGATTTTTGTTGACACCAGATTAGCTATACTTGGCATATTTTTCAGTTGGTTATGCTGCACAAAGAGTAAGAATATGTGATATTAGCATGTTTCAGTTATAAACAGATGATCAGAATTTAGTACTTCTTAAAGCTGTAAGAAATTAAATTAGAGTTTTCAGTAAATATTCATTAATGGAATAGTACATGTAAATGCAAGTTAGCCACTCACTGAGTTACAAGCTCACCTCTTTTGTCATGTTTTCCTTATCAGGAGGCCGCTGAATTTGAGATACTTGGAAAGCCTGCTGCAGTCAGAGCCTGATTAACCACCATCTAGTTGCACGATTTTAATCATTTCATAGTATGTATTGTATTTTGGGGACTCATATTATAAAACTTTTGGTCTAATATTTTGTTGAGGCGCATTTAGTCGAAAGGTTGTAAAACTTGATGTAATGCATGCTTGTGGACACTATGTTTGGTAGTAGAAGTACTCATTCTAGTTTAGTCTCATGTGGTTGCGTTGTGGTGGCATTAGTGGTTTCCAAAATATTTGGTGTAGGTGTTTTTATGAATAATTGTTGATGTTCAGGTTGGTTTTGTCAATATTTTAGGGAAAACCCTGTCAAAATTTCTATAAAAATATTATAGTCATTGATTAGTCAATTAGTCATAGAACAGCCTATGTGGCCTTAGTGGTGGGTCCAGCATCTAGCTGAAATTTATCATCGGCGCACGTCACGTCTGGGTCCACTAGGGTGACTCGAGGGGGGGTCGTATGGTTCAGTTGTAGTAGGTAGAATAGTTAGTAGAAAAACACTTTTGTAAGATACTAAAGAATGGCTATATATTCCAGCCGTGTAACACCAATGTTTAATGATTGAAATCTCTACCTTTCATCCTCTTTGTTGTTCATAATCCATTAGTGGTATCAGGGCCATAACTGGTCATTGAACAACCTGCAAACCGACATTTTTTGAGAGAAAACTAGAGAGTTACCTTCACTGATATAGCCGAGTGTTTGGTGAGTGTTTGAAATGGCTTCAAGTGGTTTTTCTGCCCCATTGCCTTCTGTGTTTACAGGGGAAAATTATGATTTTTGGGCTGCAAAAATGAAAGCTTACTTGAAAGCCTATGATCTGTGGGAAATCACAGAAACAAGAAGTTGAGCCACCACCATTAAGAGCTAATCCAACCATTGCTCAGTTGAAGCAACATAGTGAGGAGATAGCTAAGAAGTTCAAGGCTCTTTCTTGCATTCAATCAGCCATTTCAGATGTTATTTTCACCAGGATTATAACATGTGAAACAACAAAAGAAGCTTGAGATAGATTGAAGGAAGAGTTCAGAGGCAATGAAAGAACTAGGCTGATATGATCTAGGAGTCGAGCCCAAGACGAGACCCGTTGATTATCGAAGGAGGCCCGATGACACGTTCGAGAGCAAAGCGGGTGAAAGAGGCGATGGGATTGCTCGTTCAAGCTACGGTTGACGACATGGTGATCTTGGCAAAGAATGGAGTAAGTTTCATGTTGGGGTCGATGGCCGAAACGGGTTGGAGCAACTTGATTCAAGCGAAGGAAGACGGATGCCAAAATTCACACTATGCGACCGCATAGTGTAAGCTTGCATGCGGTCACATGCATGCCATCCGAAAACAAAGAGGGGCATTTCACTTGTTCTATGCGGCCACATAGTTCATTTCGACAGCGAGATTTTTTTTTTTTTTTTGGGTAACTTCCTAGTTGCATTAGAATTATACTATTTCCATACTTGTGCAATCTTTGGATGATTATGCATGATTTTTAGGTTTAGTATAAATACTTTACATTATTCATTGTGTAATACCTTTGACAATTTTAATATTCAATAGAGAGGCAATTGTGCTTTCAATCTTGTTCTTCTTAGAACTTTGCGAACTTATCAAGTTAATCTTGTGGCGTTCAACATCGAGTGTGGATCACGCGTTGTGTAATCAAGAGGTCATTCAAATTTCATTTTGTTTGGTTGTTTGGTTCATTATTCTTGGTTCAAACTCTAAACCAGATTATTCTTTGGGCTTTCTTGGGATCGTCAATCTTTTGCGGGTTGCGTAATGATCATTGCTACGTGGTTCTCATCAGTTGGTATCAGAGCACAACTCCAAAATAATCAAGGTTATATCTTTTTATTGTTTTGAGTCTTGTTTTCTTCTTTTTCTATTGTTTTTCGAGTCAGTTCTTAGTTTTTGAGTTTTGATCCAAAAAAAGAGTCAAAGTTATTTTTTTGGGCTATTTAAGAGTCCAAATTAATTTTTATTTGTTTCGCTAGATTTGTAGTCGAATTCCCAAATTGGAAAAATGGAAAAAAAACAAAAAAAGAAATCTGAAAATTCAAAAAAAATATTATTATTATTATTTTCGAGAATTTCTAGCAGTTTTCAATTTTTGAGTTTTGAGAAAAAAAAAAGGAATTGTTCAATTTCATTTCATTTTTCATTGGTTTCATCTATACAACTCCTCACATCTTTGTTGTTTTTTTTGAGTCATTATTCATCATTTTATCACAATTCGTGATCATACTCGGTTGGATCCACGGGAACACATTTTGTTGAGTTCACCTTGTTCTTTGAAGTACTTGGGCGAAAGCATTGAGTGGTAAAAGGCAGAGTGGTGAGATTAATAGAGGGAAAAAGCTATTAATTGAGTGATACACGAGTGATCATTTGTGAGGCAAGAATTCTATAGAATTAGGATGTCAGATAGAGAGGGTTCCAATTCAATCAGGCAGCCGAATCAAATCAACATGGCAAAGGATGTAATAAGGAGGTTGAAAGGGTGCTTGGGGATGTGAGTGAAAGGTTTGATATGTTAGATACATCGGTGACAAATCTTCATGGGGGACAATTGAATGCAAGGAGACCGAGTATGCAGGAGCCTAGGATGGATGTGCATGATGATTATGAGTATGGTAGTGATATGGATGATGGTGCATCGATGGTGGGTGATATGGGTAGGATGAGAAATAGAGGAGGTAGGTTGGAAAGAAGGGGTATAAATAATTTTGGAGATGAAGTAGATGAGAATATGGGCAATATTAAGATGTCAATTCCACCGTTTAAAGGAAGGAGTGATCCAGAGGCTTATCTAGAGTGGGGAAGAAGGTAGAGTTGATATTTGAGTGCCATAATTATTCGGAGGAAAAGAAGGTGAAAATAACAGTTCTTGAATTTGTTGACTACGCTATAACTTGGTGGGATCAAGTGGTTACATCAAGGAGGAGGAATCAGGAGCGAACGGTTAGTACTTGGGATGAGTTGAAGACTATCATGCGGAAGCGGTTCGTGCCTAGTCACTATTATAGGGAGCTATATTAGAAATTGCAAGGTTTATATCAAGGGTCGAAGAGTGTGGAAGACTACCATAAAGAAATGAAAATTTTGATGATCAGGGCGAATGTGGAAGAGGATCGAGAAGCCACCATGGCCTGTTTCTTAAATGGGTTGAACAAAGACATTGCTAATGTTGTGGAGTTGCAACAGGATGTGGAGATTGTAAAATTTTTTGAAAGGTTTGAAATATTGTATTTCATCTCGTTAATTTGAATAATGCACAATCAAAAAGGCTTCCAGATGAGGAGGGGGGTCACAACGGACCGCTTAAATCTCAAGCTCTTCTTAGACAGTTTAGGTCTTTTTGACAAAGCCTTTCAATTTTGTAATTACGCAAATCAACAAAACTCTAACAATAAATCGAACATGAAATCTCTTAAAATGTGAATTTTTAAACTGAGAATTTTTTTTCTTAAAAAACATCACCAAGGGCTAAAGCTAAACATAAAAAAAAATTATCACGTGTGAAACTTAAACTATGAGTATTAAACCATAACAATTTAAATTCTATACTACTATTATTCAAAATTTATTTAAACCAACATCTATCCTTCAAAATTTTAAAAAAAAAATGTTTTTCTTCGTACTGTTCACGCGAACAATGACACGTACTATTCACGATTTTTTTAAAGTCTACAGGAAAGTAAAACATTTGCTCTGATACCAAACTGTAACGCCCCAAATTTCATACATCTTGAAGTGTTACCAAAAAAAAGTTTCATTTACTTTTATTTACTTAAAATGCGGAACGATAAAATTTTTTAATAAACAAACTATTGGAACATCCATAAATTTAAATTTGAATCATAAAATCGTGTCTTTAAAAAATTTAAACATTCTCAACTAATAAATTCAATATTAATGTTATTGAACAAAACAAACTACTAAATTTAAAGACAGTAAAACTTAATATTTTCGTATGTCGAAATTTATGGCAGTCCGCTGCACCATCCCACCACAACTCCAATCAACCCGAACTAGCCTGTAAAAATTTGTAAGAGTGAGTATTTTAAAAAAACACTAAATAAGATACGTGCAGTTTCCATACACAATTATATAACAATAACATAGACAATTCATACCACATTTCTCTTTATGGAGTATACCCATCATTTCTCATTTTGAATTTTCGAAGGATTTCACATTTCGTTAGGTCGAACCCGAAGGTCCACTGGCAATTCATGCATAAATTATTGAATATAAAAGTATACGGAAACATACCACTTGCACAAAAGTATCTTACATTGATTGATCAAACGAACTTTTTTGAAAAAAAAAATATACTAGAAATTTACAGCTGCTTTATATGAAAGCTACTATGTAAAATTTCTTTGGTGGTGAATTGTGGGACAATTGCACACTATTTATAGTTGAAAAATTTAGTGGTTGAGTCATGGTGCAATTGTGATGGAAAATCGTATTTATCACATTTGATAAAAATTGAATTTCTAGTAAACAAATCACAATGTGACATGTGTACAAAATACTTATCACAACAAAAATGTGGTTCTAATCCTAATACGTGATAGTTGACTTTAAATAGAATTCTAAAAAAAAAAAAAAAAATAATAATTATCCCACATCCATTCACGTGGCTATCATCATCCCAATTTACTTTGATTTAAAAATAAATAAATAAATTACAATTTCTTTGAACTTCAATATCTTGAGACTAACTTATTCGAATTAACTTTTTCTCGAGCCTAATTTACATGATTAATTACGAGCTATCCAACGAGACCCATATTGATATATTTTTCGTCGCTTTAACAATATCTAAATATTTAGCCCAAAAATTTAAGTTAATACATATATCACTTTAGTCCCTCAACTTTTCAAAAATAAAAATATGACATGTAAAATAATTAAATTTTATTCTAAAATTTTCGGAGTGTTACACCCTCGATATCAAGGATCCCGATGAATTTCGATTTGAGATGACCAAGAAAAAAATATAGTACTAGTCATAAAATGGACAAGTTGTTGATAGTCGACTCTATAGATATTATGTTCACTCTCCAAGAAGTGGAGAACTGAAAGTTGAAAGAAAGGCAGTCTTCAATTGAAAAACAGTCTTCAGATCCCTTTTGGGTTTTATTATGCTAAGTTCTATTTTGTTTGTTTCAGAGAGTTGAAGAGCTGACTATCTCTCTCTATCTACGGGAACGGACAAATCCAAAATCGACCAGGCATTTTTTTTTTTAAAATGTAGAAGACAGGTATAAAATTATATGTGGATTTTCTTTTCAATTATTTCCATTTACACCACTCTTTTTTTTTTTTTTTTATTCTATTATTTGAATTTTTAGGAAAGAGTGTGATAAGTGTATTTGATACACTTATTTAGGCCATTAAATTAGAGTATTTGTTAGTGATTTGGATAAATTATATCTTAATTTAATTTTAATTGTGTTTTTAGGTTGAACTCAATTCAAATTGGTGGATTTGGAAGAAAGAAACGAAAAAACGTACGAAAGCAAAAGGAAATATAAAGTTTGGGGACCAAGTGTAAACATCTAATAGTTGATTCGGAGCACAAACGATGATTGAAGATCATATAGGATCAATTAGATGCAATTGGAAGTACTTTCACAAATCAATTTCCAGCAGAAAAAGTTATGCTCCGAATTTTTAACCTCAACTTGAGACCCATGTTTTGGATAGCAAACGCTCGAATTGGAAAAATTTACTTCTAGAATAATTTTAGTCCTTTGAATTACCTGTCCAACACATTTTTAATCACCTCAATCGAATATCTTTAGAGAAAGTTATGGCTAAAATATTGAGAGCTGTTTAGGGACGAACAAAAGCGACCTGTGTGCACAGTACTTTATTTTTCTCAATCCGAGAGTCATTTGTGTAATGCCCTGAAAAGTTTTATAGAATTTATTTGGTCTATATGTTATACATTTAGATTTTGAGATCTGGGAGACTAAAGTGATATATTGGTTAATTCGTTTTTATTTAGGTCAAATACTCAGATTTCGATAGGGCGAAGATAAGTATATGGATTTCGAGTTCGTTGGATATATCGTAATTAATTATATATATTAGGCTTGAGAAAAAAGATTTGGATAAGCGAGGCCAAAGTTATCGAAGTCGAAAGATATTGTTTTAAATTGTAATTTAGAATTTACACAAGGGTGACACGGGTAGTGGTAGACAATTAATTGGTCCTCTTTTAAATAGGATTTTATAATAATAGAAAAAAAATAAAATTATGAGACTACACGTATGTTAAGTTGTTGAAAAGGGTGTCAACTTTCTAGTAATAATACACGGTAAGCATACCTTGTACTCCCATTATGTCAGATGTCCTTGATTGAAATTCGGCAAGTGTCTTGTTTCGAATTGAAATGAATTGGTAGACACGTAAATTTATCCACTAAAATAGGAAAATGTGTAGCTTCATTATGTGATATAAGTATTATATATAGTATTTTTTTTTAAGGTAGAACTCACATACATACACGACAATAGAGAAAAGTCTTAGAACGTGAAATTTCTATAATTCTTTCAAGAAAACTCCTTTCATCAATTAAGGTAGGATACTATCCGTCATTACAATATTATAATTTTTTTACGTAGTTTTATTTCATGAAATGCTAAACGACCTGCGGGTCTTAACGAAATGAAATGTGAGATTCCTTCGAGTCTTCTCAAATGTTGCACAGAAATGTGTTAGATCGATTGATCTCTGATTGCTCTTGATGAAATGGTGGTATAAAATGTTTTTAAAAGTTAATATATTGTTTTGAATGTTCGTATCCTAATCAGTTTAAAATTACTCATTCCTTCAAAATTCAATATTTTCAGGTCAGATCGGTCAACGTGGATGGTGGCTGAGTGGTGCACGGGATGTCAAGTAAAACTTATTAAGAAAACATTCAATAATAATTTTTTTGTTAAGATTCTATGTTACATTATTTCTATTAAATGTCTTCTTGACACTGCAAATATTTATTTCGTGATTCGTGATTCACTAATTGAGTGTTCGATTAGATTTATTTTTTTAAATTCTCAATTAAATATTCCGCTTCGAGTGTTATTACGAAATGGCATCTATAACACCCAAAATTTAAGTTGATAAAATTTGGGTCGTTACAGTATGATATCATAGGCCAGAAATTTAAAATTGATTATGTAGACTTCAAAATAAAATAAAATAATGTGTTAAACATATTTTATTTACTGAGTCTTGCCACAAGAAGTCATCTCACAATCATCTAGTAAGTTCTACGATTTTATCTTGCTTGGATTTATTATCGCTCATTGATATGTAATTGACGTATTAGCAACCTAAGTTTAATAATGTTGTTGTGGATTACGGTAAAGATGCCTTTGATTATATTAAAGGATAAGTGGATAACATAATTGATTTTCGTAATTCGTGGTCGAATAATATCACCAGGATTGACACGACCCCGCCTCGAGTCACCCTAGTGGACCCAGACGTGGCGTGCGCCGATGATGAATTCCAGCTAGATGCTGGACCCACCACCAAGGCCACATAGACTGTTTTATGACTAATTGACTAATCAAGGACTATAATATTTTTATAAAAATTTTGACAGGGTTTCCCCTAAAATATGGACAAAACCAACCTGAAAATCAACAAATATTCATAAAAACACATACACCAAACATTGTGGAAACCACCAATGCCCCCACAACGCAACCACAATGCATTACATCAAGTTTTACAACATTTCGACTAAATGCGCCTCAACAAAATATTAGACCAAAAGTTTTATAATATGAGTCCCCAAAATACAATACATACTATGAAATGATTAAAATCGTGCAACTAGATGGTGGTTAATCAGGCTCTGACTGCAGCAGGCTTTCCAAGTATCTCAAATTCAGCGGCCTCCTGATAAGGAAAACATGACAAAAGATGTGAGCTTGTAACTCAGTGAGTGGCTAAATTGCATTTACATGCACTATTCCATTAATGAATATTTACTGAAAACTCTAATTTAATTTCTTACAGCTTTAAGAGGTACTAAATTCTGATAATCTGTTTATAACTGAAACATGCTAATATCATAAATTCTTACTCTTTGTGCAGCATAACCAACTGAAAAATATGCAAAGTATAGCTAATCTGGTGTCAACAAAAATCTGTATAAAGCTGTCATTTCTATAAGTTAAAATCGTAATTCTGTATCTGAATAAGCTAAATTCTATAATTTAAAGGAACTATCATCTGATATTCAAAAATCTGTGAATCTACAAATGAATAAACATAATGTGATATACTAATAGTCACACCAAGAAGTACCCAATGAATAGCCTTGCACATGTACAGAGTAATCTCGATGTACAAGGCAAAACCATTCAAATCTGATAATCTGATAATCTGGTCATACGTACGCAGAGCTGCCCCAAAGGCTAAGCACCCTAGTACACGGCCCAAAGCCTATATGTGTACGAGAGTGGGTCCCAAAGACCTCTGATAATCTGGTCATACACTGTGGAAACACATTCACATCAGTGCAGAGCGGGTAAAATAACTGAATCTGGTCATACACTGTGGAAACACATTCACATCAGTGCAGACCGGGGTAAAATCACATGGGTACTTTCTGGTGGTTTTAAAATAACTTTTATTATGTTGAAACACGTAATCTGAATATAAAATGCTAGATGAATAATTTAAATGAACTGAATTTAACCTTAAAAGAATTAACTATAAAATCCATTAAATTCTCGAATTCATGCTGTCAAATCGAATATAGGAAATAATTAAGTTCCTAATATGATATAAATTCAATAATTATTTATTTCTGAAAAGTAAGTTTTTCCACTCACTGAGTACGAGCTACAAGCTAGATCGGCTGATAGACGTTTCCAATTTGTTCGTCACCACCTGAAATATGATATAAATAGCCAATTTAGCCACTGACGAACCAAGACCTTTAATATCGAATGCAATAGTGATTAAACTAAATTTCCTCAATACATGACTAAATCTCCAACATAAATCACTTAATCCAATGAAACTAATTACACTTTCTAGTTCCATTACTAGCTTGCCATATATCAAATTACTTCCATCACAACCATAAAAATAAATATCCATCTTCCCTTTAGTGAAAACTTGAAATCATAGTTCCATCATAACTTTGACACCTTGTTCCATTAATACATTCCTCCAAGTGAGCATTATATCAACATAATCATTTCTCCAACAATTTTCCAAAATACCCAATTTAGAATTTCTAGGGTTTGCCAAAATTGATATAACTTACCTTGAATCAAAAGGGAAGCTAACCAAATATGAAACTTGAGCTAGAAATCAAACTTTTCTCCTCCCATTAGAAATTTTCGGACCATCTAAACCCTAGAAATCAACATAATTAATTTCGACCTCATGAAAATAATTGAATAAATCGAACCCAAAGTTTGAAGAAATTAATTCTTACCTTTTTCCTTCTTCCTTTCCTTCCCTTTCCTTCCTTTCTTTCCTTTTTCTTCTCTCTATTTCCTTTCTTTCTTCCTCTCTGCCGGTTCCCAGAAGCTCTCTGCGTGCAAGGTGAGTGAAATGAGGGAAATGAGACAAAAAGGGTTGAAATGTCAAAGGTTGTAGAGATTTTTGCACCTTGAGTCCTTATAATTCCCATGGTGTATAAGTAAGTCTTCAACTTCCAATCTAATCTATTTAAATCCCTCAAATATATCCAATAATAAAATTAACCCCAAAAATATATTTTAGTCCAATTAAATCCTTATTGAGATTGACTTTGACCATTCCACCTTTGACGTTGACTACTTAAAAATTGGGTTGTAACAAGGATAGTATGGACCCTATGACCACACAGCCACACATGTATTTATTAGTCAAATTTCCACCTCCATTATTATAGCCACACGGACTAATCAATTATTAGGATAAGTTTTGCTATTATTATTATTATTATTATTATTATTATTATTATTATTATATTGTATGGGTTATTTGACGACTAATGATTGTTGACTAAAACTTTATGTACTTATACTCTTCTGTGTGATATGAATGATAAATTGCTTACCGATTTTTTTTTTTTTTTTTCAAATATATTCTCGATGTTATTATTTTATCCACTGAATGCCGGTTTACATATTTTTTTCTTTTAATCGCACGGGTAGAGTTATTTTGAAGGTAATGTTAGCGTGTTAAATATGTAAAATTATTGTGAATTACATTTTGAATGTTAGATATGGGCTATTTAAATCATCCAAATTGAATTATTAGTATTATATTGAATTTTAATTATATTTTAATGTCAATATGATTAAAATTTCATTTACGTAAATTTGGATGGTGTTGATCTCATATCTTAGGTGTTCCCTTGGTGTAGGGCATAATTTGATTTTACTCCAACATTGAATTTTAATTTTACCGTAAATATGAATTTTCCATGTAATTTGTAATCAAACTTAAATGAAGAATGAATGAAATAATAATGATATTGTCAATCTATGTAGGTGAGACTAATTCAACGAATAAACACCCATAATAATCACAACAACCAGTTCATGAACAATTATTTGTTTCATGCACACCGCAGTTTGACATCAATCTGGACTCAAAATTATGGTTATTGTACTTCATTAATGTCAACATCTACTACTTTAAATAAGCTACGGCAGTAGCAAACAATAGATTTTATAAAGGTGTAGATGAAGACTCAAAACAATATTGTACTATCTTAATTTATTTTCAATTTAGACGCTAACAAAATTATTGAATATTACAAAGGGTAAATGTTAAAATAACAGATTTTGAACAGTTGACTTTGGTATGTGGCTGCCTCATTCGTTCCATATTCTATAACTTTGCTGCTTCATAATGAACATTGTACATATGGCTGCTTGAAGATTTCAGCTATGCTGCGTAGAATGGAAAGACATCAAAGGCAAATTCATTGTTGTATTATAATGGAATAAATTTTTTAACTTAAGAGTCGAGAGATGCCTATAGAGTACAAAGTCCATGCAAGATGTTGAATGTTATGAAATGTATATGTACATAATGTAGTGGAGAGGCATTGAAGCGATAAAATTTTATATGATTAGTGTGAATTAATAACAGAAATAAATAAAATAAAAATACAAAAAGAAGAAGAGGGATATTTTACCGAATTTGAATCTAAGTGATTGGTATAAGTGATTAATAGGTTTGTGTTTAGCATTATGTAAGTTAACTATTTCATTAAAAAAAATTCTAAATGTGTGCTCACATGATACATCAACACTGCAAATCGAGAATGCTTATTATAAAAATATAAACTGCAAATTGTTTTCAGTCATAAGTATGTCAAAGTTGAATGGGATACGACTAAAGAATTAAAGATTTCAAGATTATGTGAGTGTATCAATACCTATGTTTTTCATCTTGAGGAGGCCAGAAGTTGTTGTCATAATCTTAAGATACAACTTTTTGTAATTGAACCCTAAATATACCAAATCAAACATTACAACTCAGCACACAAAAGCAAATTTTAAAAGGAAAAAAAAAAACGGAGAAATTCAATTATGAGTTAAAGGTTCATCAACTACAATTAGCTTAATGCATATGAAAATTTCATGAAAGAAAAACTGAACCCATAATGTTCAATTATTGATTTAAAAAAGATTAGAATGAAGCACATATTATTCAACTAATATATAATCCTCGAGAAACAAACAAGAGCACTCACATTTTGTTTGGTTCGAAAGAAGGTGACAAAAATCTTTTCGAATCAGTTGAGTGACCCCGTTTATTTGATTTATTTACCTATAATATCAGAAGAGAAAAACAATAGTAAGTTAGACAATTGCATTAAGAGTCCAAGACACAATATTTTAAACATATTGTAATAGCTAAATTTAGTGTAACCGTATAGAAATAGTAAACACTCTATCATAAGATCAATCGTCACATGCACATACCTTGATCGAAGCTATAATTCATTTTTTCTGGGTTTCTTTTGCATTTTTGCATTTGTCCATTCTCTGTAATCAAATTTTGAATCATTCTTAGTCTTATACTGGAAAACAAATATAGTAAAAATGAAACATAAACATGTTTTTTTTCTAGAAATATGTATAGAAAGAAGTACTCACAACTTTAGGGAGACTTTCTTTGAACTTCCCAGAAAAGAGGCTTATTGCAAATGTTATAGGGTAATTTCCTCTTTTGGACTTGTATTGCTTCGACGGTTGACTTTTATCGATGTATAAATGAAAGAATTTCCTTGTACACTACGTTTTTAGTACATGTGATGTGTGAAGCTTCAACAGTTGATGGGTTTAGTAGAACTTTTAGAGACTTGCTTGTTTTAGCTCTTGACAACGCCACATAAAGTTGACCATGACAAAAAACTGGCTCTGGAAGATATAAACCAACAAAATCAAGTGTTTGCCCTTGAGCTTTGTTTATCGTCATTGCGAAGCATGGCCTAATTGGAAATTGAGTTCTTTTGAATGGAATTGAAGTTTGATCACTTTGAAGTGGTATAAAAGGTATTCTTGGCAAAAAAACATATTTTCCAAAATATTCGCCAGATGTAATTTCAGCAAGAATTACATTCTTCTCAAATTTTCGACAAGTGAGTCGTGTTCCATTGCATAAACCTTCGGAAGGATTGATATTTCGTAGTAACATGACATGACAGTTTACTTTAAGGTTCAATTCATGTGGTGGAATACCATTTGAGGTCAAACTATTCAAGAAATCTTCTTGCAAGCTTTGTTCTGATTTATCGATTGCTTCATCAAAGCTATAATACGTAAAAATTTGACCAGAGATTTGTTCCAGTAGAATCTTGTTAATATGATCAACACATTCATTTCTAGGTGTAAGAATAATTCGATTTGCCATCGTATGTAAATTTTCAGCATATGCTTCTATATCTGGAAAGACATGATGTATTAAAGTTTTTAAAGACGTTATTTCATCATTGAATGGTACAATTATATTGTTGGGAAGTCGAATACAATTACAAGTATGTTGTTGTTCTGTCCCATTTCCAATTCTTAACAAGTAATCACAGAAAGTAGGATCAAATTGCGCTCTCATATTTTCAACTAATGGCAGATGTAATAGTAGAGGCCATAGGTCAGAGAAAACTAAGCTAGCCTTTATTATATCTTCTTTTTTTCCTCTTGGTACTACTGGTAGAACTTGTCGGAAATCCCCTCCGAGAACCATCACTTTACCACCGAAAGGCAAGTTACAATCGTTAATATCTCTTAACATTTTATCGACAGCTTCAATAGCACACCGATTTACCATGGGTGCTTCATCCCAAATTATTAACTTACACATTTTCAACAAAATTCCTAAAGCTGATTGTTTGCTAACAGAACATCTTACTTCACCAATTGTTTCTAAAGGAATTTTAAACCTTGAATGAGCAGTTCGACCTCCAGGTAAAAGAGATGCAGATACTCCAGAAGATGCAGTTGCCAAAGCAATAGAATTTTCAGACCTTACAGCAGTTAGCAATGCTTTATACAAATTTTTTTTTACTTGTGCCACCTGGACCATCAATGAAGAAAGCACCACTTGATCCCATTGTTATTTTTTCCATAATTGTATCATATGCAAATTGTTGTTTGTCATTTAAACTTGCTGTACAAACATAGTCTGCTTCAATATTCAAATTTGTTGTCTCATCTTCAAGCATTCTCCTTAATCTATCATTTTCATTTATATCTACATTGAATGGTACCATTTTGTAGTCATTTATATTTTTGCCCAAACATTCTATGATACAGCTAATATCCTCTAGAGCCCGCATTTCAGCAATATGTGAAGGTATATTTTTATGTACATAATCATCAATCATATAAGATTTGAACTTATTCCATAATAATTTTGGATCATTAGGGCTACAAAGCATAAGAAGTGTAGCAAATAGTCGTCTTAAAGAAATGGGCATTTCATAAACAATAGTTTCGGATATGCATTCTTCACAGTGGTTATCTCCACTTAATAAACCATGTAAAAGTGACGTCTCTCGATATGTAACAATAGTGACTCCATTTAAGGTTCGTAAATCTTGGAATGATGTTGGACCAGGAATATGATTCATAAGAACGCGAAGAAAATATCGTTCTCCTTCAGATGGATTTACTGTAACAATTCGTCTTATGACAACTTGTTTCTTTCTGTGAGTCCAACTTTTTCTATTTGCATTCCAAACAAAATGTGTCGAGAAATCTCGATATAAAAGTGTACGAGCAAACTTTTGACAGATTGAAGGAAAAAATATGGAGCTGTAAAGAATACACCGTTGGACAAATTTCTGACAGATTGAAGGAAAAAATCCTCCACATAGCTTCAGGTGGAGATATCCATCTGGCAGTTTGGTAAGCAGAAATTTCATCTATTTCTTTCTCTTTTTCATTTGTGCAAACTGAAAAATTGATACGATCATGTCCTTTGTACACATATTTGTATAAATATTTTACAGCTTTAATAGATGAACATACTTCAACATTAATATGACAGTCAAATTTTGCACTTAAATAAGGATTATATGGTACAACACATCGATTGTCTAACATATGACCTCTAACTCGAACAGAAATACCGCTGTCACGACGCATATATAATGGGTATGAGTTTTGACCAAATATAGTAATATTACAAAAATCTCTTGGGTATTTATTTTTACAACCTTTATTTGCATCCATGCATACATTTTTCGGATTTATATTTCCACAAGGACCATGCATATTATGTTTAACAATAACAGAATGAAGATGAGGATATTTGTTTTTGTCAGGAATTTCACATGATACTATCCTATCAACTTCTTCAGCACAAGAGATTTTATATCCAGATTTGAATATTAATAACATATGTGCATGAGGAAGTCCTCTTTTCTGGAATTCAATCACATATATATGCGCAATAATAGGGCCTAAAATACTTGTTTTGTGTAAATCATGTTTCAATTCTTCCAATTTTGCTCTAAATATACGCACGATTAAATCAGGTCGATTTTGAACTTCATCATTGTTTTTAAGTTCGTGCCTAATCTCTAGCCAATTTGGATTACACGTTATAGTCAAGAATATATCAGATTTTTCATAACGTTGCACAATAGCCATTCCATCCATATATCTTCTTAACATATCACGAGGCCCACAAGTAAAGGATTGTGGTAAAACAAATTTTCTTCCAACTTTGCACCCTCTTATTTCCCCATTTTGAATACTGTCCACAATACCTTGGTAAAGTTCAGCACGAATTTGTTTTTGATTATTGCGAAAATAGTCTAACCTAGCAGTTTCAATCTTAACATACATATCTACAACATATTGTTGAAATAATCTTCCAGCGTGAAGCAATACAGATTTACCAAAAGGCCTTATTTGTAATTTATAGGAATAATATTCTCGACAAGATACCTGAGTACGTTTCTTCGCTTGATTGAGCACTGTAAAATTCAAAGGAAAACCAAATTGAATACTCATTTGTAAGACCAAATACTGGAAAAATATAAAACTCTACCAGATGATATATTTGCGAACCTTCATTCTCTTTTTCGATAAATTCAGTTGCAGTAGTTGTGTTGCGAAGAACATCATATGTCGGCATATGTTGAGGCTCGAAATATGTGCTTCTATGTCTCTCAATGCCTTCATGCCAACCAGATTCCCCATATGGGAAGAGTAATGGATACTGCAACGGATCATAGCATCCATAATAATAGTGGACTTTATGTGAATCATTAGAATGACCGTATATAGTGATATCATGAGCACGAACGTTAGAATTTTCATCATCTTCAACCTATATAACAGCTACTTGAGATAATGTAGGTGTATTGAAAACTCTTTGATCAAGTCCTGGATCGCAACGTATTTGTATTTGATGATGATGCAAATTAGTCATATCACTTAAAGACCTAAAAAATTTATCGTATGGATTTGTTTTCAAGATTTCAATTAAAACAATCAAAGTAGATTCAACAAAATTTGATGAAATTTTCATACGATTTTCAACTTCATTGTCTGTATCATAAAAATATAACTGCATATAAAAATGTGTATCATTTTGTGGCATAAGTTTATTTATATAATGATGTACTTGTCCTTGAACTCTGAATGTGTAAATACATTTGTATGTTTTAAAGAGTTCTTTATCGTATTTCACACCAAATGAAGTGAAAGCAAAATGATTATTATATCCCCTTGCAATTTTTTTGAATTCCGTACAATGAACTTCTTTATATGTAAATAAGTTATACAGTTCAGCTGGTGAGTCACATATAAGAAGCTTAACTTTTCCATCAGAACAACAGAAACCTTTACTTTCTCTATAAAACTTGCATGCCTTACAATGTTTACAAGAAGTAGAAGTTGGTAATATGAATGATGTAGATGGTATGTTCAGTCCCTTAAAAGTTCCTTCTAAATCATAATTCAAAATATTATGTGTTTCTTGATTTGAAGTTGAAGTGTCAAAGTGTTGATGAATTGTTGATTCATGTAGTTGGACAACATCAGGAGAATTATTTTCAGATAACATAGGGTCATTTCTCCTTTTATGATAAGCACTGTAATCAGTTCTAAGTTTATTTCGCCTATCTCTCTGTCTTTGAATTCGTTGTTGATGAATGGAATTTCTGTAAAACTCATTTCCACTTCCCGATATAGCATCCAAGTTATCAAATGAATGATCTTCATAAACAGAAGTTTCCAAAATATCCATCACGATAGCAGTATTAACTAAGACAATGGGAGAACATTATTAGCATATATGTTAAACCATTCGCATAGGAAAACCAAAACTATCTATCGAGTATGAGAAATTAGTTCTAAAAAATCGTTCAAGAAATATTCAACTGTTTAAATTTTCTAACAATGTAATAATTATATAACATTAATTATACTCTGTAAAAACACAATACATAGAATTTGAATTTGAGCAACATGATTTAAACATTAATGAGAAATAACTCGTAGAGATACCTATACTAAGTGCTACGGTCGTTATATGAATTCCTAGTGCCATAACTCGTTTAACTAAGGGTAATTCGCATAGAGATATGGAATTGAATTAGTTAAATAGACTCAACGAGAACTCGAGAGGGGTAAATTGAATACCGTAGGAGAATTCGACCGAACACTACGTTAGGCTAGAATCTTGAATTGAGAATTAAGGTGATCATTAGATGAAGTTATTTTGCCCTGATACTTCTTATATACATGAATATTTAATCTATTTGTATTTGTTATTTCAGCATAATTTTCATTAGTTTTAGGCATTTAGTTCATTTAAAAGAATCAATCTTTCCAACTATCACAATTCCTTATTTGATTTACTTCCATCAAATAAGAGTTAGAAAAGTAGATTAAGACTAAAGTATAGTCCTCGTGGCAACGATAATTCGTACTCATAGGTCCCACTAATTACTTGTTACGATATTCGTACACTTGGCTATATAAAAATGTACGCAACAATATGACATAGCATAAATTGCAATTTCTTAAATATATATTGTTGTTATTTATTGTTGTAATTTTTTTTTCTCTTCCAACTTCCAATTTTTTAAAAAATCATCTACAATTAATAATAATTAGTAGAAATTTAACTTTAAAGTGCGGAGTCTTCACATATATTTTTTTCCATTTATTTTTTACGTTCTAACAAGAATACAAAATCATTATCTCTTGTAAACATAGAGAAGCAATTCTATTCATTTAACCTAATATGCTTTCGAATTTATTCAGGAACATAGAGAAGCAACATAAATGTATTTACATACTAAACATACAAAAATATTACAAGCAAAATATACTTCCAAAAATCTTAAACATGAGAACATAATTCTATTTAAATACTAAACATGCAATAAACATGCAAAAGTAATAGAAGGAGAAATAACTTTTACATAACTACTTACAGTGAAAAGCAATAAACGGTAAGAAAATCTCAGATTTCTCTGTCTCAAGACCTTTCTTCTTCCTGCAAGCTGAAAATGACGATAATGAAGTAAAATAAATATTTTACTTCATATTTGCAACTAACAGAAATAAATAAAACTGACAAGTAAGTAAGTTTCATGGTTCAAACGAAACTTCATGTATTTTGAGAATATGGAATACATATACCTTTGGTTTGTCGAAAACTTCCACCCAAGAATATAATTTAGTTCGCAGTTTTCCAGCTCTTACAACGCAAGAGGCCTATTTCCGATTTGAACTAATTTCTTGAGCGCAGCACAGATGTGAAAATCTTGGCAGTAAAAGGTGTAAGAGAAGTTTTAATCAGTAAAGTAATTTGTCTCTCAATTTTGCACGAACGGTTATAAAAATAAATTTTTTTTCTTTTGCAATTTCAATTACTTTTGGGTGCTCAAAATTCTGGCAGTGAGTAGTGCTTTTGTAAGCTTAATCAAGATATTTTTTGTACAAAAAATCTTGGAAGACGGTGGAGAATTGACGTAGCAAATTTTATTTTTTGTACAAAAAATCTTGGAAGACGGTGGAGAATTTACGTAGCAAATTTGAAATTGATTTTTGTGAAGCAAAACGTGTAATTGTTGTTTGTCTTTTGTCCACCTTTTTAGTATAGGGATCTAAAGTCAATAGAAATTAGATATTTGTAGAAGCAAAAAGGTAGATTTGGAGGGGAAAAAAAAACTCAAACTCCCCGTGCGCGCACGGGGAGTTTGAGATTTTTTTTTTTTTTTTTACAATTTTGAAAAAAATAATTCCTTATCAATTAATAATCACTTTTAACAAATATATTGATGTAGGACAATTGACGTTAGATTTTAAAGAGAAATTGGACCGAAAATTGACAAAACGAGTTGTTTCGAAGAAACGGGCATAACTTTTTGTACCAATGTCAGAATTTCTATTATAATATGTTTTCGAAAACGTCTCGCAGCACTCTAGAGTGTCGCACCCGGTTGACGTCATTTTCAATCTTAAATTTACAGTTTAAGGCAGTCTATCGGGCAATTGAAGTTTTTTTTTTTTTTTGCGTTTCAATTGTTTTAATTAAGTGGATATCCATTTTGATCTTTTTACTTAAACATTAGGGTTTCCAAAACGCTATTTGTTTCATGAATAATAGAATTTCTTTTTTTGAGGCTATATAAAAAAAAATCGGATTAACTGGGAAAAAATAATTCACCGTGAAACTCCCCATGCGCGCACGGGGAGTTTGATTGATTTTTCTGCCAGTTTTGTTTTTTAAAAATATTTTCTCACCTGTGCACACTAAAACTGAATTTTATTCCTGTTTTTTTGTATATAATGCCCTTTAGTCAACATAACCGGCTACAATAATTTAATTTGTCTGGGATGAACAGTGCAATACCAGTTAGCTACAGTAGTGTGAAACGGAGGATTCAAATGAACAGTAAATTTCACATCCCCTCTTTTAAGGTAAAGGAGGAAATTGACAAGACTTTAATATTCCGTAGCTCTAATTACTCTATAAGGTTACTAATACCTAAATTTCAAATGATAAGAAGGTTGTCTCAATATATTCATTGTATAAATTTTTATCTTATATAATTCTGGGAACTATGGTCCGTTTTCCTAATTTTCAACTTTTGAATTCCTTGACTCGCAAGAGTCATACGTTTAATTGTTGGGGGTGGGGGGGGAGGGATTATTAAACTATATGATAAGATATTATTATAAACATTTTAGATAATAAACATGAATTTGAACAAGGTTCTTGGCACTTAGTATTCACCAATCAACTAACATCTGACGGACTGAAGGTACGTAAAATGTTTATTTAAATTTTGAGCATATACATTCTCATATTTAATTTGAGAAATACTTGAAATAAAATGAAATGTTATATTCTAGCATGAATTGTGAGCATAATGTTAAATATAAAGTGCTCCCAGTAATGAATTTTTTTCTCGCATACTCTCAATTAACTTCGATAGGAATGTTACATTTTATTTTATCCTTATAAAGAAACACAAAGTGTTACCATTAACGAAATGTTATGCATAATTGGACTTGGCTTGTATGTGACAAACATGGCTAGAATTAGAGAGAATGCTAGGAAGACGATCGCTAATAGGGTTGTCCTAAACCATAGGGCAACAATTATCCAAGCCTACGAGAATTATGAGAGAAACCCGACTCACACACTTATTGAGCATGTGGAGGAAGTCTTCGCTAGGTGGGCTGCGGCAAAGGGTGTAGGACATGAGGTTACACCCCTTCAAGTTGTTAACAATTTTATCCACACACTACCACCTCAGTGGGGAGACATGGGCATTGTGGTTAGGGACGAAATACTAGAAGGAAACCTTCCAGAGCACCCAGAAATGATTGAGTTTAAGATATACTGTGAAACCTTTCTAGATAGGTGGATTAATACTCTTGAACCCGAACATGAATTAGAGGAAGACCCTGAGGAAGACCCAGAAGAGAAGCCGTACCATGAATCTAATTTGGAACCAAAGAACGAGCCGGAGTATGTATCGGGGCTAGAGCCAAAACCAGAGCATGAGCAAGTATTCGAGCTAGACCCTGAGCTAGAAGTTGACCAGGAATCTAAGCCTGAGTCATGTATATCGTCGGATGATGAAGCCCCTCCGTCTAAGCTACGTAGGATTCAAAATGTTTGGACAAGTGAAGATGAAGACTAGCAACCTAGAGATGGTTTAGTTTAAATAAATGATTTCGTTTCAAAAAAATTGTACTTGGAATAATCCGTAGGTTTTCTTCATCGTCTACAATTTAATTCTTTCAATCGTCCCTCATGTATTCTAGGATTTAAAATTTTATGAAACTGAGTTTTTCATTTGAATATATTGAGATGTTGACTATTTCTAAGACGAAATTTATTTGGTGGATTTAAAGGAAATGCACGTCAACCAACACAAGCTGCTATGTTTAAGGATTTGTTGAGAGTTGTACAAGATCTTGGTAGGCAGCAAACACAAGCGCCTCCCCAGAATGCACAGACTAACTCCAACACCACGAGCTTAGTCGTGGAACAACTTCATTGTTACAAGCTCCCTACCTTTAACAGTGTAGCTGGCCCTTTGGCGAACGAGGAATGGATAAGAGGTTTAGAACGTATCTTCAAGCACCTCTCATGCACTGATACCCAAAAGGTTTTATGTGCGGAGTTCATGCTAGTCGATGCAGCGGGCCACTAGTGGGAGTTCGTTTCATGCACTAGGACTGAGGCACAACAACGCGACCTCACTTGGGCAGGTTTCAAAGAGGAGGTTATGGGAAAATATTTCCCACAAGCCTTGAGAGATCGTAAGGAGACAGAATTTCTGCAACTTAAGCAAGGAATGATGACATTGGTTGATTATGAGAGGAAATTTGAACAACTTTCTAGGTATGCGACACATCTGGTGGATACCAAGCAGAAGAAAGCTAGAAGGTTCGAACTCGGACTACGCCCTAAAATTGGAGGAATGGCATCGCATGAATTCACCACGTACAGTCAGGTTCTACAACGAGCCCAAGCAATTTTAAATCAACTAGAAATTTATTAGACAATTCAAGAAAGTGCTGAATCTTCAGGAAAAAGGAAATGGAATGAGCTGAACGAAGATAAAAGGAATGAACAAAACAAGAGGGCTAACTTTGAAAAGTGGTCAAGGTCAAGCAAGCCGAATAACGTTCTTACCCCATGTCCTAAGTGCAATAAGACCCATAGAGGCGAGTGTTGGTATGGAAAGAATGTGTGTTATCGATGTGGAAAGCATGGTCATATTGCTACCAATTGCCATGAACCCCCACCAAAGTGGGACAATGAACAAATCAAAAAAGGGGCAGTCGGAGTATTTGCCTTAACCTAACAAGAGACGACTGAGGACTAAGACATGATGGTAGGTATTTTATCAATATGTAAACTACTTGCTTACGTTCTTATATACTCCGGAGCTGCTCATTCCTTATTTATACTATTACTAAATATCATACTATTTGTGAAGAAGTCGTTAGTGTTCTAAAAGTTACTATCACATTAGACAATACGCCTAATACCAACCGTTGACTAGGACGGTCAAGATGAATGAGAAAGGATGTTATAGCTAACATATAACTTTCAGAAATGTAGATTTTTATGCCATCTTAGGGATAGATTGGGTGGGAAACAATTACGAGACAATACAATGATTTGAAAAGAAGATAAATTTTTAGAAGTCTGGGAAAAGGAACTTCAGACTAGTATAAAAAAAAACTCTTTGATTAGTTAAGGTAATTTTGAGGACGAAATTATTTTTAAGGAAAGGAGATTGTAATGCCCCGAGAAATTTTATAGAATTTATTTGGTCTATATGCTATACGTTTAGATTTTGAGATCTGGGAGGCTAAAGTGATAAATTGGTTAATTTATTTTTATTTAGGTCAAATATTCAGATTTCGATAGGGCAAAGATAAGTACATGGATTTTGGCTCGTTGGATAGATCGTAATTAATTATGTATATTAGGCTCGAGAAAAAATTAATTTGGATAAGCGAGGCCCAAGTTATCGAAGTCGAAAGTTATTGTTTTAAATTGTAATTTAGAATTTACACAAGGGTGACACGTGTAGTGGTAGACTATTAATTGGTCCTCTTTTAAATAAGATTTTATATATATATAAAAAAATTATGAGACTACATGTGTGTTAACTTGTTGAAAAGGGTGTCAAATAGTTGTACTTTAACATTATTTAGTTGCTTGATTTCTGGGAATTTATAATATTAAATTTGCTTTGATTTTGGGAGTTGGTAAGTATAGGATAGCACGCGTAGATTAGGGTAAAGCACTTTTTTTTTTTCTTTTATGGTATGAAAGATTTAAATATATCATATTAAATTTTACTTTCTTGTAATAATACACGTTAAGCATACATTGTACTCACATTTTGTTCGCTTTTAGTCACTTTCTCTTCTTTTGCATTGTTTTCCTTCAATTTGGAGATATTTACTCATCACATGTGGGATACACTTATGTGTAGGCTAGGAAGAAGTGTTTCATGGAGGAAGAGCTGTTGAATAGGCCAATATGAGGCTTCTACACTTGAAAAATCATGGATGTAGAGTTGAAGTATTCATACAAGGATGAAGCCTTTGACAATAAATGAGTCACTTGTGTAGAGGTGAAGTCCCATGTTTTAAGGATGAGGCCTCTTAATTCTTTAGACTTGACCTTTTTTTTTAGGGGTTCTCCTTTGTAGCCTCTTCTTCATAGGCCTTTTGTTGTCTATTTCCGCCATGTGTTGGTTGGTTGCTGGAACTCATAGTGTTTTTGAGATGCTTCTAGGCGATGGTTCTTTCGTCAACAACCAAACCTTTCTTGAAGGCTCTTCTCCCATATGACTTTTACCATAAGGATGCTCGTGGTTATTGTATCAAAGATTCAATAGACGGCGCCAATCTGTTGACCCCAAAAAATGGTTCTATCGCATGGCCAACAGAAAATAAAAGGTTCACGTCTTCGTAAGCACAAATTAAACTACTAATTATATTGATGAATTAATGAAGGGAATGATCCACAACATTTAATAGGTTGCTGTTATAATTGTTTTGTGCATAAAAAGGGGGTCGATCGTTGAGTGTAGTAGAGAGAATCAAGATTTTCTTTCGATGTGTAAACATGTCTTTTTTCATGAAATGATACTAAGTGTTACTTTTATAGTAGAAGATGATGATTAAGAGTCGTTAGATGAGAGGGCACGTGGCCTCATCCGCACAGCTGAGACCTCTTGTCATAGCCATCAATCAATCATTCATTGGTCATTTTGTTATTAATGCTATGACGGCTTGGCAGCCCTAGATCTGACATGTAAGACTAGACTTGACTTGTTTGATTAAGTAGAACTACATATCTAGTGAGTTGTCACATCACCCACTTGACACAAGATCTAGTATGAAGATTTTCTCTAATTCACCTCTACCTATCTCATGTCATCCATTGGGGTGCAGCTCTTCATGAGGGGTTCGGCTAATAGAGGTTCGGCCAAATTTTCATATGGGCGGAATGATGTGTATAGAACCAGGTTACCTGTTATACATACTACGTGTGATTATGTTCATTTGCCACATGGTGTATTTATTTTACGATTATTTATATGAGTAACAGTGTTACACCTGGTGTACCCAACCTTTTAACATTGTGACGGCATTTCAACTCAGCAAAAAATGTGTAAATAAATGCTAAATTAAATTTTAAAAGACAGATGTGAAAAATGATTGATGTGTATAATTGTCCTTAAATAATTTTTGCTTTAAAGTAACATGCTATGACAATGTTAAAAGATTGAGAAGATGATGTGGAAAAAACTAAAGGTTGGGGAAACCTTTTTGTTTACAACAAGTAATTGTTTTACTTATAAAATTTACTTATACGTAAATTTTTTATTTGTATGTAATTTATTCTTTTTTTTTCTTTTTTTTTTTGCATTATAAGCAAATTAACTGATAAGTTAATTTTTAGCTATATGCATTTCATAATTACTTTCTGATGCTACCAAAAATCGCACATGTTGAGATTTGAGCCTAACGATTGAGTCCGAGCACGAACGAGTTCTTCCGGTACCTGAAACAAAGGCGTCAAGGAATGTCCTAGTTGTCCCTCCGATACTTAAGTCAGAAAGTGAATTACAAGAGCATATATTTGCTGAGAGTTATGCTTAGAAAACGTACCTGATTAATGGAGATGAACGGTGTATTTATAGAGGTAGGAGGTGTTTCGGAGTGGCAAGAATGTTGGGACATCTAGGAGTTCTAATGTGATTAGGATTGTACTAAGGCAAGTTTCGTGTATCTAGGTGTTTGGGTAAAGGTGGGACTTTAGTAGTAGAAACCCTCTAGGATGAAGCTAGGGCATTATTAACAGGATCCTATGTGGCAGGTTCAATGGAAGCACTGGTACGTGAGGGACCTGTTTATGGAAAGGAGATGTCCCGACGATATCATGAATAGCTAGGGCACTACGATGCTTGAGGAGATATGCTCGATGAGGGCAACGATATTGCGGCCAAAACGGTGTTGGAGCCCTCAGGGTTATTCCTCAGGTCGGGCTCCAAAGTGGACATAATCACTGGTCCCCGTGCATCCATGTCAGACCCTCGCGCTGGAGGAACTGAGATGTGATGCACCATGGTTTGGACGGCAGACCCACCCTACGGAATCACTGATTCTACGGTTGGTCGACCTTTGCCATGGGGCTGTAAAGAAGTAGCTCGGTATAGCATGCTATTGATGAGGCTAAACTACAATAGAACGAGGAGACAGCTAGACACATGCTCATGTGCTACATGGCCTCGATAGTGGAGATAATGATTGCACGTCATGGATGGTTGACACGTGGCGAGGGATGGTGGGCTAGAATTGAGAGTCCTTTGGTATTCTTAGGATGCCCCACCACATTTGGTACTTTTCAACCTTCAAGAACTCATCGGACCTCCTCGGTTTTAGGACTTAAGGTAAGAGCTCGTGCCCTCTAGTTAGTTAATATAAGCTTTTATTTTTCAAATATGTCTGCTAGTAGTAGTTCTTCGGCCTTCGGTTCGTTGAATGAAGAAGGTCATACCCTCATTCCATATGACATTCCCATAGATAGTCATCCCGTCGTTTCATACCCTGAGTTTAGGTGTAATTACAAAGAGCATGAGGTCATAGGGATAGCTCGTGAGTTTGGGCTGATGCTATTGTGTGACGTGCGACGCCCCGATCCCGAGGATAGCATCGTGAGTGTTCGGGAGGGTGAGATTGCTGTTTATAGGGAATCGCTAAAGTGGGGACTTAGGTGGCCTCTCCACCCATTTTTCCTCGATTTTCTGACCGAGCATGACATGTGTCTCGGGCAATTAGTCCCTAACGGGTGGAGGATACTCGTTTATTTCTTTGTAGCATGTAGGTATTTATCGATTGTCCCAAGGTTAGATTTGCTCAGGATGACCTTCGAATTGAAGTCGCTCCCGGGCTTTAATTATTCCGTGTACTTTTCCTCCCGATGAGAGTTCAAGGTTCCAAAAATGCCGAGCTCGTTGAAAGGGTGGAAGTCCAAATACTTCTTTATTAGCCCCCAAGATACCGACCACCCATTTGGTCCTCGATGGGTTGTTCCGAGCATCGAGCGCTTTAACGAGGGCCAAACTTATTTTGAAGTGTTAGAGAGGGAAAGGCAGTGCCTGGCCGAGCTCTAGCCTCTAGCGTTTAGCATGGATGATATCCTCAGGGACAATGTCCTCGATCTAGCCGACGTCAAGGGCGTCGAGGGTAGGAGCGAGCACCTTTAACTTATTTTAATTGCTCGTGCATTGTCCTCAATATAATGACTTGATATTTTTTTGTGCAGTGCTTGAGATGGCATTCGATCCCTTTGACCTTCGAAAAACAGTAGACAAGAAACCGAAGGGAGCCCCGACGAGGCAGGCCGGGAAAAAGGGCAAAAAATGCCCTTGGTACGAAACGCCCAACCACACTAAGAGAGAGACCGGGGAAGGCTCTCGAGTTGTGCAAGAGACCTCTGTTCCTCTAGTCGAGGCGTCAATATCTATGACTCCTCGTGCTTATACCCCTAGAGGTATCCCTGTTGTCGTCGATCTTGATGACGAGATCCTTCAGAATATGACATTAAAGGTATATTCGAGAACCATTTTGATATAAAATTTATGCATGTTAAAATCCCGAGGGTGCGATGCTTGAGGATGATGAAGAGGCCATAGATGACGATATCGAGGTTTCTATGCCCCCAGGGAGCGACGGCCAAGAATAGGCCTTTATTTTTATTTTGAACCCTTTGTAAAGTACAATGCCCAAGAATAGACATATGATGATTGAATCTTTAGTATATGCGCTTCTTTCTTTCTGGTTTTAATCAACAAATTTCGAAACTCAAGCAGAGAATTATGCTCGACCTCGAGCAACTTGTTTTAACCAACAAAGTTCGAAACTCAAGGAGAGAATTCCATACCCGAGGACATTGTTAGCCAGATTGTTGAAATAAAAAGCTCGAGCCCTTCCCAAGGACCTCGAGGAGTTCAGAGTCGAGGCGTCTGCGCTTGCAATTCTTTGAGGTGCTTGCATGGGGCACGGGTTTAAGGATCACTTTACTGAGAAGAAATCCCAATATTATTTATTTATGTAGAAACCATTTAAACGTCAAATGCGGTCACGAGCCCAGCCAACGAAGAATTATGGAATTAAAGGACGCGGGGCATGCAAGCCCGATAAACCAAAAACTTCTAAGCAAAATAAAAGATTACTAAGTAAAGGCGAAAAAAAACTATTTGTAGTATATCTTCAAATTGTCCGCGTTCCAAGGTCGGGGTAGTGACCTTCCCGAGATATCTCTTAGATTGTACGCTCCTTTGCGAACTTCTCTAATGACTTCAAATGGCCCTTCCCAAGTGGCCCCTAGCTTTCCCGGGGCATGACCAGCAGCTTCAGCTCTTCTCAACACAAGATCCCCGACCCTAAACTTTCTGGGTTTTACCCTGGTGTTGAAGTGCTTGGCCATTCTGTTCTGGTAGGATACGACCTTTATTGAGGCTTGTTCTCTTACCTTTTCAAGCAGATCAAGGCGCTCAATTGTGTGTTCCTCAGCTCTAAGCTCAAGTCTGCTAGCATTGGTAACCTGGTCTCGATCGAAAGAGAGGCCTCTACCCTGAACACCAGCATGAAAGGAGTTTCTCTAGTAGAGGTTTTGTGGGATGTTCAGTATGTTCAAAGAATGGCAGGCAACTCGTCTGGCCAAGCTTCCTTAGCTTCCCCGAGTCTGGTTCTAAGATCTTGTAGGACGATTCAATTGATGACTTTCGCAATGCTATTGCTCTGAGGGTGTGCCACAGATGTTAGACGATGATCAATCCCTAAGTTTGTGCAAAAACTTCTGAATTGTGTGTTATCAAATTGCCTTCCATTATCGGTTATGAGGACCTTGGGTATTCCAAACCTACAAACGATCGACCTCCAAACGAACGATCTCAACTTATATTCTGAGATCGTAGCCAGGGGCTCGACCTCGACCCACTTGGTGAAGTACTCGATTGTAATGACGACAAACTTCAATTGTCCTCGGGTAAGTGGGAAAGGACCGAGGATGTCAACACCCCACTTCTCAAATGGGGCCTTGCAATGTATGGGGGTGAGACCTTCGGCTGGAGAATGGATGACATTGTCGAACCTTTGACACTTATCGCATTTTTTGACGTAGTTCATGGCATCTTTCTTCATGGTTGGCCATTAGTATCCATATCTTATAAGTTTGAAGGCAAGAGCCCGTGATCTTTGGTGGTTGCCGCACACTCCTTCGTGGACCTCTGCCAAGGCTTGTGCTATTTCTAAGGATTGAGGCATTGAAGGTACAGTAGAGTGAAACTCCGGTGAAATAGAACTCATCTAATCATGCAATACCTTGGTGCTCGCGCTAAAATGCTCCTCGCCATCCGCTGGTGGCTGGGTAAATTCCTACTAGTTATGAAATCAATTATCGGGTCCATCCAACAGGGCTCATGCTCGATGTCCATAACTATGGGTGCTTGGTTAATGCTTGGTTCTGTTACAAGCTTCACATGGACTGTTCTGTCAAGACCGTCAACACCCATAAAGACAAGCCAGGACAAGGCATCGACTTTACAATTATCGGCTCGAGAAATCTTTACGATCTCACAACTTTTGAACTACCTCTGAAGATCATGAACTTTTAGGCAGTATAAAACCATTTTCTCATCTTTCCTTTCGAAAGCTCCTTCAATCTGCCCCACCACCAACTGAGAGTCACTGTATATCTTTATGTGCTCAAGCTCAAGCTTAATGGCAAGCTCTTGTGCAATTATAACGGCTTCATACTCTGCTTCGTTATTTGTAGCATCAAATTCAAATTGGAGTACGCACTGTATTTCTATTCATCTGTCTGGGCTGGCAAGGATGACCCCTACACTCGACCCCAAGGGGTTCGACGCTCCATCTACAAATATTTCCCATACCTTCATCACATCGCTGGTCGGGTTGTCTCCTGGCCTCCGAGGCCTTGGTGTGAGTTTTGCTATGAAATCGGCCAGGGCCTGCGCTTTGATCGAGGGTCTGGGTTTGAATTTCATATTCTCTAAGCTCAATTGCCCATTTTAAAAGCCTCTCTGACATGTCAAGCTTTTGCAGTATGTGCCTGAGTGGCTGATTAGTGAGCACAACAATAGGATGGGATTGGAAATACTGTCGCAACTTTCGTGCTGCCACCACCAATGCAAGAGCTAGCTATTCGGCCAGCGTGTACCTTGTCTCCGCATCAAGCAGCACCTTGCTCACGTAATAGATAGGCTGTTGAGCTTTGTTCATCTCCTTCACCAACACTCTGCTTACCGCATTTTGAGAGATGGCTAAGTATAAAAACAAAGTATCGTCGAGCTCGGGCCTTGTCAGAACTAGTGGGGTTGCTAATGTCTACTTCAGTTCCTGGAATGCCTTGCCTTCTCACAATCCTCGATCCATTCAAAGTTATAACTCCCTCTGAGAGGTTTAAAAAAAGAAAAGCACCTATGAACCTGTTCAATACTGCAACCCATCTTCTCAATTTTTGTACCTCTTTCTTGTTTCGAGGGGACTCCATGGATGAAAGCGCATGTATCTTGCTCGAATTGGCTTCGATTCCCCTATGGGTGATCATGAACCCCAAAAACATTCCCGAGGCTACTCCGAAAGCACACTTGGCCGGGTTTAACTTCATCATATACTAACAAAGAGTTGAGAATATCTCCTCTAGGTTTTTAATATGGTGCCTAGTCTGCTTGCTCTTAACTACCATGTCATCCACATAGGCCTCAACATTTCTTCCAATGGGATGTCTTCTACACTCCACATGAATACGTCGATATTATGGGATAAACAGCTTATGAGTGCTGGGATGGGGTTTGCATCGAGATCCCGACCAATAGTCACATTCTTCTCTGGCTCAAGCTCAAGCTTTACTAACTCTTCGACGGGAGCTAGTCTTTCCCAGAGGTCTGGCTCTGGCTCAGGTGCTGATATATGTATGACGTTGGAAGTTATTCCACGAATACTGGTAACATAGCAATGTCCGGCAGCTGCCTGGTCTCCGCGGACGACCCCCACTCCATTATTGGTAGGGAACTTCATAGCAAGGTGGAAAGTAGAGACAATAGCCCTGATCTGGTTGAGCAATGGTCTTCCCAAGATGGCATTATAAGCCATTGAGATATGTACAACCTGGAATGATGTAAGTTCAGTTACCTGCTTCTGATTTGATCCCAACGTGAGCGGCAGATTGACGACTCCTTCCGGGATGATTGTACTGCCTCCAAAACCTTGCAGCGGGGTTTGGACGACCTTTAGCTGGTCGGCGAAAATCCCCATCTTAGAGTATGCTTCATGAGAAAGTATGTTGGCCGCACTCCCGTTATCAACCAATATCCTTTTCACCTCAAAATTAGCTATGATTGCCGATATGACCAAAGCATCATCATGCGGATGTGACAATCCCTCCAAATCCTGCGGCCCAAACATGATTTCCTCCATATCCCCAGCTACTGGCCTCAAGTTTAGGCTATACTGCCTAGCGTACTGTTTGCGCCCACTGTTGGAGTCTCCTCCTGATGCTATTCCCCTATTAATGACGTTAATGGTTCCTATGGTAGGCTTGTCATTTCCCTTTCTTTCTGGAACTTTTCCCTTGTTTCGATCATTTCTCGGGCGTTTGTCATAACTAGTGTATGACCTTAGGAATCCCCTCTTTATCAAAGCCTCGATCTCTTGCTGGAGGGCATTACAGTTCTCTATTGTGTGTCCATGATCCCGGTGATAATCACAATACTTACTCCTATCCCGAGCGTCCGGAGGTGACTGCATCCTCGAAGGCCATTTAAGCTCCTTCATATCCTTGATCTCCATGAGAATATTCGACCTCAAAGTGGTCAAACAAGTGAGTGATGTTGGTTGCGCATCCTGGCCTTACTTTCCTCTATTTTCTTCCGTCTGAGGACCGAAGTCCCACTATCTTTTGTGCTCGTGCTTGTCTGAGGTCGGGTGAGAATTTCTCCTCGGGTTTAGAGTCTCTTCCATATTAATATATTTTTCTGCTCGGGTAAGTAGCTCGGTCATGCCTTCGGTGGGTTTTTCGATAGTGACATCCTAAAAGCCTCACACCTAATGGCGTAGGTAAGGGTAGAGATGGTTGCGGTTATGTAGAGGTCGGGTATCTGAAGTCTTTCCTTGTTGAACCTGGTCATGAAATTCCGCAGTGTTTCATTCGGCCCCTTCCTCAACTGCATGAGGGACGATACTGTCTTCCTGATACGCTTGCTACTAGCAAAGAAAGTGGAGAACTTATCAGCCAGATCGGAGAACGAAGCAATGGAGTTGGGCTCCAGGGTAGATAACCAATCCCTGGCAGCATTAGTCAATGTTTGGGGAAAAGCTTTGCACATCACGGGATCCGAAGCCACCTGCAAATTCATGACGTCCATGTATACGTTAAGTGGTTGATAGGGTTGGTCGTCCCATCATATTCCTTCATATGGGGGAGCTTAAATCTGTCTGGTAGTGGGAAGGAGAGCACTTCCGGCGTGTATGGAGTATTTGGGGCAAATCCTGTCGTTCCCTGGGTGTTCTTCTGTAACCCAGCAGCGATTCCATCCTTTATGATCTTGGCCAATTCGTTTGAGTCCATAGTTACCAATCCCGAGCACCCGAGGCCCTAAACCCATCGTTATAGTGTACGTCGTGCGTATCTCGAGCACGAGCATCATTCATGAACCCTCCTCGCTGTCCGACTATTGGCTCCGGTGGAAGTTCCGGCGCCGGATGGTCATTCCTCTGGCTTAACAACTGGGTCAGCGCTGCAACTTGCTGGCGAAGTTCCTCAAATGCCTGTGCATTAGGCAGCGTGGATGGTTCCTCTTGCTGGGTCACGGGATCAATGACAAGAAATGAATTTGGTACGAATGAACTTGTTCGTGGAAGACCTGAACGTGTGTTGACCATGACTTTTGGTAGCGACTCCCATAGACGGCACCAATGATGCTACCAAAAATCGTACATATTGAGATATGAGCCTAATGACTGAGTCCGAGCATGAACGAGTTCTTTTGGTACCTAAAACAAAGGCTTCGAGGAATGTCCTCGTTGTCCCTCCGATGCTTAAGTCAAAAAGTGAATTACAAGAGCATATATTTGTGCTAAGAATTATGCTTAGAAAACATACCTGATTATGGAGATGAACGGTATATTTATAGAGGTATGAGGTGTTTCGGAGTAGCAAGAATGTTGGGACATCTAGGAGTTCTAATGTGATTAGGATTGTACTAAGGCAAGTTTTGTGCATCTAGTTGTTTGGGTAAAGGTGGGACTTTAGTGGTAGAAACCCTCTAGGATAAAGCTGCGCATTATTAACATAATCCTATGTGGCAGGTTCAAGGGAAGCACTGGTACGTGAAGGACCTGTTTATGGAAATGAGATGTCCCGACGATATCATAAATAGCTCGGGCAGTACGATGCTCGAGGAGGGCAATGATATTGCGGCCAAAACGGTGTTGGAGTCCTCGGGGTTATTCGTCGGGTCGGGCTCCAAAGTGGACATAATCACTTTTAAAATTTGAAACAAAGAAACATGTACAATTTTATGACAAACCGTCAACTTTTGACATTATATTCACGGTTTGCAAACCGTCGGCTTTTGAAATTATATTGACAGTTTGTTTGATAAGACACGATATTAGATAATATTAAGAGAAAACAAATTAACTAGTTGTGTTTTATATATTTACTAGTGGTGCATCGTCCGTGTTACAGTTATTTTTTTTTCTAAGTGATATTGTTAAAATGAGAATCCATATATATATATATATATATATATATATATATATATATATATATATATATATATATATATATATATATATATATATATATATATATAATGATCTACCTTAAATAATGTGCTTTCTCATTCGTATTCACTACCATAGAATCTGGAAGTACAAAGTTCCTTAGTGTTTCAAGCATATTCCCTAAAAGATTCAAGCATAATGCAGCATTCAAAATTTAGCAAAATCGGCTCACGAGGAAGAAAATAATTAATACTCCCTACTCATCATTTGAAAGCACTTTATAGTTTGAAAAATAAATAATTAAAGGTTAACAGCAGAAAGAAAATTATGAATTAGTAAAGGACTATATAGAAAGCACTTAACATCAACTAATTAACTGATGGCCAATTGAAAAAAAGTTCATTTACCAAGCAATTACAAAGTCAGTGAGGCTTTGCAGACTTCATATGTTACTATCTAGACTTAAATTTCTGTACAATTCAAGAAAAATGGAATTACACTAAAGTCAGTGCACGTGAGATCGAGAAGAGAAAAAACTTATTAACACAGCAGCCCCAAATTACAATTTTTTTTCAGGCAAAATATTGTAAATCAAATTGAATTCAATCTACCCAATCAAATTCAGCTGTAAAAATCCTTCAACCCCTACTCGGGAAAATTAAATTTAATAATTCAAATCCTAACACATCTAAAAGAGGTGCTTTTTTTCCCCTTTTCGTTGCCCAAAACGACGCCGTTTTAGCGTTCACCGTCTTTGCCAATACGACGCCGTTTAAGTATTCATTGTCTATGCTTAAAAAAAAACCCCCGTCATAGCAACTTCTTGTCTTCTCCATTTGTGTGCATTTGTATTCTGCTATTTCTCTCTTCGTAGATTTTGGCGGTCCTAAGTTTGTTTGTATCGTTCATCACATTTGTTTGGAAGTTTTACTATCGTCTTCACGGCGAAGCTTGTGGCAACAAGTTCGAACATCCGTCTGAAAATCGAAACCGACAAGCTTTCAAATCCAGATAAGCCACCAATTTTAACTTCGTTGTGCCAACAATTTCTCGTTGATGGTTTGATTTCTACGTCTTACTACTGTTGTTTACCTTTATAAAAACTATTTTCTATTTGGGAATTTTGATTAGGGTTATTACATCTATTTCTTTATTTCATAGTCGAAAATTTGCTTTGGTTTTTTACCTCGTTCTGTAATATATTGTAACCTGTAAATAGAAATCCATAAGACCTTATATAGAACACCGGTTTAGCAACAAATTTTGGTTATCCAGTTCATTCCGCCGGCGGTATGTACTATCATTTTTTTATCTCTGTAAAATTTTTATTTCACTTTTGTTGATTGTGTCT
>JAGHKM010000083.1:0-45051 GCA_019097785.1 Fraxinus excelsior
GTTGCCTTGGAAATGAAGTGATTTAGGGCTGCAACTCACCCGGTGGGCTCTGAACCTCTTTTGGCTTCTGGGGCGACCTCATTTCAATTAAAGCTTTGACCTTTTTAGGATTTGCTTCGATGCCTCTTTGGTTGACAATGTATCTAAGGAATTGCTTCGATGCCTCTTTGGTTAACCAGCCTCTGGTATGTTGCTCCGACATTTTTCAATCCAAAGGGCATCGCTTTGTAGCAATAGAGTCCTTTTATCTGTGATGAAAGAGGTGTGTTCTTCATCAGGTGGAAACATGGGGATTTGATTGTACCCGGAGTAGGCATCCATGAAGCTGAGGAGTTCATGTCCAGCGGTTGAGTCCACCAGCTGGTCTATCCTTGGAAGTAGGAAGCTGTCTTTTGGACAGGCTTGGTTCAGGTTCGAAAAATCAATGCATACCCTCCACTTTTCGTTGTGCTTCTTAACTAGAACTGGGTTGGATACCCATTTTGGATACACAGATTCCCTGATGAAACCATTATCAATCAACTTTCTTACCTCGTCTTTAAGAGCCTCATACCTTTTTGGGTTAAGAGCCTTTCTTTTCTGCCAGTGAGCCGTAGCTTTTTCATCAATGTTTAAGTGATGGTAGCTAACCTTGGGATCGATGCCTACCATGTCGCCATGTTTCCAAGCGAACACGTCCAGGTTGTTAAGTAAGAAGCTTTTCAGCTTTTCCTTCATTTCTGGGAGAATGGGACTTTCCACCTGTAGGCACTTTGTCGGATCCATAGGGTCAGTTGGGAAAGTCTCCAACTCCTCCATTGGGGCTGTTAGGGGTTCATAGTCAATAATGAGAGGGTCTAGTTCTTCTAGGCTTACTGTTTCTTACTCAGGGGCTTGTATTGTGCCGAGATGTTTCCGTCTCCAGGGACTTTGGCCATGAGGACGTCTTCTCCTTGTTTAGAGGTAACCCCTTGTTCAGAGAGGTCGTCCATTTCGACGTCAGCAAATATGACGTGTGTTCTTGGTTCAGCTTTCCTTAAAGAATTGGAGTAGCATTCTCGAGCTCCTCTTTGATCGCCTCAAACAGTAATGAAGCCTTTTTCAGTTGGAAATTTCATGCATAAGTGATGAATTAAGGTGACCGCTCATAGCTCCTTCAAGGCAGGTCTTCCAAGTACCCCGTGATAGGCAGAGCGGTTATCAACTACAAGGAATTCCATGAAATGGCGAGCAATCAAAGGTTCCACCCCTATCTCTATAGCTAGAGTGATTTTACCTCTTGGGATGATGCTATCTCCCGTGAAGCCATACAAGGGGGAATTCATTGGGGTTAGTTCATGGTCTACTTTCATTTTGTCAAAGGTTGTGCCAAATATGATGTTGACTGAACTTCCATTATCCACTAACATCCTTTTCAGGCCATTGCGGGCCATGACGGCCCTTATTACTAAGGCGTCATAGTGTGGATAATGGACTCCCACCGTATCCTCCTGTGTAAAGGTGATCGGAGGGACTGCTTTTCTATTCGAAGATTGATTCACTATGTAGCTGGTCATGATTGGGTCACCTACTTCTCTAGCATATTTCCTTTGGGAATTTCTGGAATCTCCCCCTACATGGGGTCCGTCGATGATCGTATCAATCTCTCGGACAAGTTCATGTTCGTTATTTGGTGGGGGACCTCGCCTTTGTCTTTGGACTTCTCTAGGTCTTTCAGTGTCATTTTCCCTTCCTCATGGAGGGTCGTCCCTGCTAGGTCGACACTGTTCATTGCTCAGAGGTTGTTGATTCGGCCTACTTGGCATATTTCTTGGGAAGCGTCTTGCGGCGTCACGAAAATTTTTTATTAGGTATCATATGACTGATGGTAGGTGCAATACTGCGACGCTTATCCCTATTTCTAGGTTCAACACTTCGTCCCATACCCCGACCTCTTGACGGGCACCTCTGGTTAGCTGGACGCTGGTGCGTTATAGCACTAAGATTGACCTCCTCATAGGCTAGAGTCGGTACTGCATTGAGTGTTGCCGCAGTAAGTTCTTGTCCATGGTTCATTGGAGCTTGACTGTCCATCAAATGGGAAGTAGGGCCTCTTCCTCTTTGCATTTGTGGAGGTGGCAGGCCTTGGCTTGCCCTGTTCCTATGATCCTTTAATTCTTCATTAAGGATCTCACGCCTTATCATTTCCAGCAAGACGTCGTAGGTGGCAGGGTCTTTATTTTGTACATCTCTCCAAAAAAGGGAGTTCATGTCTAGTCCTCCTCTCAAGGCAGTCAATGCTTCTCTATCCGTAACTTGTACGCAGTATGTCATTTCATCAGTGAATCGAGAAATGAAATTTTTCAAAGATTCACCTTGTTGTTGTCTCATATCTTGCAACCTTTGGATGGGTCTTTCTCCTTCCTTGCTGGTTGCAAAGCACTTTAAGAAAGTTTTCTTGAATTCAGGCCAACTTCGGATGCTTCCCTCTGGTAGTCTAGCGTACCAAATTTCTGCTCCTCCACTTAAGGTCAAGTGGAAGGCTCTGCACTTCATTGCTGGGGTGGCCCCTTTCAAATTCATATGTGTTTTGTAATTGTTCATATGTTTTGCGGGGTCTCCTCTCCCGTCGTATTTTGGAATTTTAGGGAGTGTGAAGTGATTTAGCATGGGAGCATTCCTTATAGCCTCGGAGAAAGGAGAGTGTTCATTATCATCATCATCATCTAGGTCGTAGGACCTCTGAGGCTCATCTGAATCTTCATTATCCCCTTGGTGAAGTTGGGGAGGTAGTTGGGAGGTTCCTGCTTCATTTCTAGCATGTTCGAAAATACTTGCAGACCTATGGGGCTTATCTTTTTATTGGTAATTCGGAGGAAAGTCGAATGGGGCTTCATGTGGCCTTTCTGAGGCATAGTTAGCCGATGGATCTATCTCGACCTCCCATTCTCGAGGTTCCTCCATTCCATTAAAATGGTGTCCATCCATTTGACTCTGGACTTCATCTTCCTCTTGGTAATATGCTTGAGTTTCAGGAAAGACATCTTCAGGGGTTGTGTGTTGAGGGCCTTGGTAGCCCCCTTGTCTTTGCATGTTCATCAGCATTTGCTGCATGGCTAGGTTCTGCTGGGTGATATCTCTCATGTTAGCAGCCATAGTTGCCATTTCCCTAGTAAGCCTGGCTGCGACCCTGCCTCCACCTCTGGAACCTCCCATTCTTCACATGGGAGGTCTTGGGTGGGGTGCTGGGGCGGCATGTGAAGGTTTCCCTTCAGGGTTTTCCCTCATTCTTCTAGGGGCATTTTCGTCAGTGGAACTCATTTCTTGACTATTTAGTAAGCGAGTTTGTCTTTTTTTCTCAAAGAGTGTCAAGTTCTCAGTCGTTCCTTTTTCAAGGACGATCCTTTCAAGGACAAGAACATTTTTTCACCGAACTTTATGAAATTAGCCAGGCTTCTTTCACACATGTATCCGTAGTTAAATGTAGGAAATTCCTACAGACGATGCCAATCTGTTGACATTGACTTTGTAATCTTCCCTAAAGACCTTCTAACTGGCCATCTGCTAACTTAACTACTGGGTGTGCATGGCTGTCCATGTGGATATGTTGCTTACGTGGCAGCTAACGTGGAATGCTGATTTGGAGCCTCTAATTTTAGGGGATAACAAAAACATATTAAATGGAAACCTATTTATGGGTAAAAGCCTATTAAACTTATTGTATTAAATCAATATAATATCAATTGAACTAATTACTAATTTGGGATTCTGTCAATACCCAGCCCTTGAAATTCACCTTATCCTCAATGTAAAAATGAGGTCAAATTCCAAAATTCCGTACAACCGAACTATTTTCTTTGCAATGCCAGTCTCGATCAGAGTGGAAAAAGGATATTCAACCTAAAGAAGTTGGCAGACCTGTTAACTATGAGTAGTATGTTGTCTACAAAAATTCATAACCAGTTGCACCACCTCGCGGGTTTTTCAAAAAATGAACCTAACCAATCAGAATACAATGGTGGGTAGCCCCACAATCGATCAACACTGGAACCCCCTCCTCTTGTGCAATCTGCCTTTTTTTGGTCTTTGACACCATTAATCCAACCACCGAAATTAAAAATCCTAATATATCGCCAACCTCTACACCATTGTTGGTGTTAAGTGTTAGTCTAATGCCCATTTTTATAGTAAGTATATTGTAACGACATTTTGAATTAACATTTCAATTATTCGCGTGTTAGAATTTGCGACAATAATCTAAGGTTCCATGATCATATGAAATATAACAAATTGTATACTCGACGGTTTGGGTATAGTGAGACACAATTCGTTATATGATCAAAATATGTCGTTCACAATCGGTACATAAAGTTGGACGCTTTATGTTGATAAGATTGTATTGTTCTTATTAAGATTTGTCTAGATCTGGGAATAAGAACAATAACGTGTTTTTGAAGCACATTGACCGCGTGGATGACTCATTTGTGACCGCTCGAAATGAGACACCACTCGATTATCGAACAAGTCACCTAAATCCTGAACAAGTAATGTACCTTTAATTGCTAGTTCAAATTCTTTGAGGTACCAATGAGTAAAGTCTTAATTAGAAGATCGATCTTGGTGCTTTGGGAATATGGGCGAAGTAGTTAGAGATCATATACATGCAATAGTGGAATTCGTTAATCATCATGATGAGACGATCATCACTCTAAGATATTTTCTAAAGGGAATTGAACCTGAGCTCAGTAGTTCGATGATGAGATCGTTGGACTTGGCGTTGTGATGTGATCACAACGAATTCGCCTTATGAAATGGGACTTAGAGGGCAATACATGTTGAAGGTCAAAACGGTCATTTTGACGACTTTAACATATTGATGGTCAAACGGGGGTTGACTTGTGGAACGATGGTCGGAGGATATTGTTACCGAATCATAATTGGCTTCCATAACTTTCACTCGACTCAAGAGTGCAATCTCGATTTTTTGGTAGAGTAAGTCAAGATTAATAGATGTATCTCAATTGGTCAAGAGTTGACCCAATTGGAAACATCTATTGGAGCTTGAGTCTTGTGGGTCCGACTAGGTCCCTCTTTTGGCTCCAATAAAGGTGTGTGACTTAATTGGTCTACTACAATAAAGTCCAAGGAAATTTGTGCAAATATGAAACTCTTATTGTGTGTTATAAATATGCTCTTTTTTTTAGTTAAAGGAGGGCGGGACCTCCGAGATTTTATTAATTTGCCATCACTTGTGGCGGAGGAATACCGTGGTTACATGAAACTAATGAAAGCAAAAAATGAGGAAGTACTACTTCCCTTACAATGAAAATAAATGACAAAGATTAAAACAGTAAACGAGGAAGTACTACTTCCTTTACAATAAGAACAACTGCAAATTTAGGCAAAAAAAATTGGAAATAAAATCAAAATTAAACTCTGACACTGGGCAATCCATGTCTGTCAATTTGTACTAGTGCCCTAATATGTCGTGGTAGGTCATGTGGTCCATATATCTGGTATCGTCGATGATCCCAACCCTCCGCAGCAAGAGCATCTGCAACCTAATTTCCTTCTCTGTAAATGTGAGAAATTTTATCTCTGTCGAAGGATATGATATCTGTGATACGTCTGAGTATGCCCTGAATAGCCCATGGTCCTCCTCCTCTAGTGATGCAGTGAATAGCTACTGTAGAATCAGATTCTACCTCAATCGCTGAAAACCCAAGACCATGAGCTAGTAAAATCCCATCAAGAATAGCCCGGAGCTCTGCCTCTAATATCAAGCATGGTCCATACGAAGTTGAGAAAGCCCTAATACAGTGTCATGTGTGGTCTCTAATGATGTCTCCCCCACTCGCAAAACCATCCTTGACGCATCCATCAGTATTGATCTTGATAGATCCGACTGATGGAGTACGCCACCAAACTAGAATAGGGGGAGATGGAGAAATGGGGGTCCATAAAATACCAAATATGGGTGCAAGTGTCAAATCTCCTCGCCAATGCATCACTCGAAGCAGTCCTCCCATATGAAAAAAGGAGATCATGCGATAAACCCTCCAAATGATATGTTTGGCTACAATGCGAATACCCCTATGCTTCGCATCATTCCTTGCGGTCCATAGGTACCAAAATATCAGTAGAGGAATGATAATGCGAATGTGTCCGCAACGAACATAATGTCCCGAATACCTCCATCTCTGGAATCTCTGTCTAACTCCCTCTCCTGAATTCATAGGTATCTGAAAAATATCTCCAAAATGCTGCCATACCTGATTGGAGATGCTACTGCCAGTGAAAATATGATTGATAGTCTCAATCTCGGAACAACACTGACAGCGAGAAGCCATCTAGCATCCAATCCTCCCCTAAATAACCACATCTACTAGAATGAGGTCCTGCCATAGTCTCCAGCAGAAGAATGAGACATTGATGGGCAAAATGGAGCTCCATAGTAATCGGTATGAATCCTGATATTGGCATCCCGACCGTACGAGCTGCCAAGCGGACTTGGTAGCGAAGCTACCATCTGATGTATTTCGCCAAACAATTCGATCTGGGGTATCAGCACATAAAGGTATAGCCCATATCTGCTCCGCCACCAGAGAAGGGAGAACCAGTAATAAACATCCAATATTCCACCCAGTATCATCAAAAAAATCATGCACCCTCGCAGAAGTGTGCTGTCGGTGTGGGAATATGGATGCCAAAGTGGTCTCACCCATCCAGCAGTCATGCCAAAAGAAAATTTGACCTACACCAAGGTGCCAAGCAATGTATGGCTCTGTTCGGGGCCAACTAATTTCAGCCTCTTCCAGATAGGAGAAGCCGAGTAAGGAACTGCTACAAATAAAGGGTGTGTCCCCATACAATACTTGCCCTGTAAGAACTGGGCCCAAAGAGATCTCTGAGAATGGAACAACCACCAGAGCTTCATGGAGAAGGTGTCCACCACATCCTGTAATCTCCTAAAGCCTAGACCACCTTCATCAGTAGGAAGACAAATCTCCTTCTAGCTCCGCCAATGTAAACGACGTGCCTGATCTTTGGAATCCCACAGGAATCGCGCAAAGATGCTCTCTAGTTTCTTCAGGATAGTTTTAGGAGGCTGCATGATCTGAAGAAGGTGTAATGGCATGGAGGAGAGCACTAACCTCAGCAAAGTAATACGACCCCCATATGATAGAAGACGTGAAGCCCAACCTGAGATCCTGTTCCTGACCTTCTGGATAAGGTCATCATAAATGAAGCTCCTCTTGGCCCCCTTGAATATAGGGACTCCCAGATAAGTGAACGGCTGTTGCTGGTGTCGAAAACCAGTCAAAATCTCCAATCGTCTGATCTGACTAATAGATGCCCGTTTGGGTAGTATGAGTCCGCTCTTGTCTCTATTCACCAACTGACCAGAGACCCCCTCATAGTGCTCTAAACAACCAAGAATTCTCCTGATAGACTATTTCTGACCGTTGGCGAATATGATCATATCATCAGCAAATGAAAGGTGTGAGACAAGAGTACTACCTCCATGTCGATAACACATACTGGGATACTCCTGAAACCTCTAAGTGAGTAGGCGTGAGAAGTAATCAGCAGCTATGATGAACAAGGATGGCGAGATAGGATCTCCCTGTCTGAGCCCTCGAGAGGAAGGAAAAAACCATAAGGGTGGCCATTTAGGATAACAGAAAAATGACACTCTGAGATGCACCGACTAATTCTATCAATCCAGATCCGATCAAAACCAAATGCCTCTAATATAGAATAAATGAAGCTCCAATCCATGCGATCATATGCTTTAGTCATGTCAAGTTTCAGCATAGCATTACCCCCTCGCATTCTATCATCCAAAGTATGGAGAAGCTCCTGAACCAAAAGAACATTGTCCCCAATTAGGCGACCAGGAATGAACCCACTCTGTTGTGGAGAGATAATGTGTGGTAACAAAGTACTCAATCTGGTGTTCAACAGCTTAGTAATAAGCTTATTGAACACAGTACATAAACTGATAGGTCTGAAGTCGGTCCATCTACAAGCACCATCCCTCTTAGGGAGCAAGACAATAGTGGTAGCAGCAAAACCCCGAGGAAGATGGCCACCGTCAAAGAAATCCAAGACTGCCCTGTATACATCATCCTGAATAATGTCCCAACAATGTTGGAAGAATAGGGATGAGAATCCGTCCGGTCCGGCAGCACTGTCAGCATCTATACTAAACACCACCTCCCGAACCTCATGAATCAAATGGATGTGGTTTATTGCCAAATTATCATCCTCCGTCAAAAGCCTAGGGATGATATCAGAACGAATGGGGTTCAATGACTATGTAGGAGCATGGAAATAACGGGTATTGTGATCTCCTTCACATACCCACCATGAACCGGCTTTTTGCTTCCAAAAACCTTCATCAATAGATAAGGTTCGATTCAAAACTACATGTGCATGATGTAATAGGTCACGATGCTCCGGTATAGGGTCTCTATCATATACAATCTCAGCCTCATCTACCCTATCCTCAGCATCACGCACCCATTGGAAAATATCTCCAAACACATGTCGATTCCACCAACGTAGGCCCTGTTTCAGCCTAAAGAACTTCTCCCAAAGAGCAGCCATCCCCGTAAGATGTGTAGGGAGCGACCACTTCTGAGCGACAAAGGATGAAAAATCATGATGCTTAGTCCAAACGTTGAGGAATCTGAAAGGTCTAGGCCCCAAATCATCATCAGAAACCCACTGAAGTAATAAAGATGAATGATCAGATGAAGTCCGATTCAAGTGCCTAACAGTAAGCTGTCGACAGAAAGTGGTAGCAGTAGAATTAATGAGTACCATATCCAGTCTCTTTCTGACTCGACCGTTGGACCAAGTATACCGATTCCCAAGGAAACCAGCATCCTCTAAACCACAATCTAACATCATATCAGAGAAAGCAGTAGTGCCTCGATCACGAGTATTATGACCAGTGCGCTCACCATCATGCGTAATAACGTTAAAGTCTCCCCCAACTAACCAAGGGTCGTCCATATCGAGGAAAATGTGGTGAAGACCCTCCCACAAATCCCTTCTAATAGATACGTTACATAAAGCATAGACATGAGTCAGATAGATAGGACGCGCTAGTCTGGGATCCTCAACTCTAACGTGAAGGAACTGAGGATGATCAACAATAACAGTAACAGTAGTACCTGTGTTCCAAAAAAACCAGATCTTGTTCGACTCATTTTGAACTCCTGTGTCAAAGTGCAGATAGCATCGAATATCTTCAAATCTATGCTGAAAAACAAAAGGCTCCAAAATAACCAAGAGATAAACCTGATGAAGCTGAATAAGTTTCTTCAGGCGCCGACGAGTAGCAACACTAGCTACACCTCTCGCATTCCATATGATGGTACTCATCTGGATGTGCGTGAAGAGGTATCCTGTGACCGACTCCTGGGAATGGAAGTATTGGCAGCTTTCACATTTCTTTTTCGACTAACTAGGACAAAACAATCATCATCTGTCCTACTAGTCATGCCTACCAAGTCATCAGCCGAGGAACGACGGTATGGACCTTGATGATGAATTTCAATATGAGAAAAAACATCAGAATCAGACTGATCTGAAGATAAGAAAGCCTCTAAATTCTGTTGACAATGTGTAGGTGAAACTGGCACTTCTTTTTTCCATAGCAGAAACTCTATTACTTCTTCTAAACTTTTCTTAATTGTTTTGTTATTAGGCATATTATGATTAAAGTAATCAATTAATTCAGCAGGCAACGCATTTTGACTTGCGCTCGACGTTTGAGTACATACGGTGGAAGACAAACTACTACTAGTACTAGAAGAACCACATGCAATTGCAGTTGAATCATATCTATATGAGTTAATGCCTTCGAATAAATTTAAAACTTCAACGTCGTCATCTACTATATTAGTGGGAGGAGTAGGTGTAGAGCCAGAGGGTACCCAATTAATATGTGTACCCATTCGTTCAACATATAATTCATACATTTCACATAAAGTTTGTTCCAAATTTCTATAAGTGATAGGTACATCAAAAGTTAAAGCTCTTGAAATTTGATCAATTACAAATTTAGTACCCGATAAATTATATCGGGGGTCCATGATGCATGCTAACGGAAATAACATAGGCAAGTCTTCCCAATATTTTCTAAACTTTAATTCCATGGAATATAGCCCTAACAATTATATCTATAAAAAGCTCTAACAATTATATAAAGACGTTCAAGGACCATACAACTAGTGAGATAATAAACACCAGACAAAATATTTGTAGAATCATAAAAACTTGTCAAAAATATTTTAATTTTAAAAGCTAAACTCCAATCGGACTCAATCAAAATAGTATCATCTTCGTTTCTAATATGCCTATTGTTATAAAATTCAGTTATTAAATGTTCAAAACCTTCACATGATTTTAATAATAAGTAAGTGGAGTTTCATCTATACCCTACGTCACTAATAAATGTTTTCATATGCGTCACCCCAGCTTCAGCACAAAATTTCTCAAAGGCTTGTTTTCTACTAGGTGAAATCGTGATATATATTAGTACATTCCTAATTCGTTGAATTTCATCTTTAATATGTTTAAACCGTCTTGTACTATTAAATTAAAAATATGGCATACACATCGAATATGAAACAAATAACCACCGAAATCGGGTTGCAGTACTTTGTGCAATTTATCGATAACTACCTTATTTACACTAGCGTTGTCGAACGTAAATGAACAAATATTATAAGCTTAATACAAAATTATTTTATTTTGCTAATAATCAAATTCTTTAACAAAATGTCATGAAACAATTTCTAAGAATGTCATAATGAGAAGGTCTTGAGAAGTTTAGAAATCATATTGATAAGTTGTGGCATCCATGTTTGAATTTTGCTTATTTTTGTAATCTAGCAAGCTTTTTCTTGTTCTTTTATTCCAGGGTAGAGAATAAGCTTCTTACTGTACAAGTTAGGTTTGACAATCTTACTGCTGAGACCGATTGCTTAATTGGAAACATAGCTCCTGACATTGCCAAATGCTGCTCTCAACACAACAGATTCAGCTTTGAGTTGCTTCGAGATAAAATAGGCTCAGAGAACAAAAGTCACAATATTAATCTAACTTAGAAACTCTCAATATTGATTGCAAAATGTACAAAAACAAGCTAGATATTAATATTATTTCTAAAGGTATCACATTATAAGCCACATCTCCTAGAGCATAATAAGATGATTAATTCTACAATTAAGTATTCATTATCAAATCCTTTTTGCTGTAAATTCACTGCTAAGATGACCCTTCTATTAAGACCATCATTGTTACAACCCATACTATTTAGTCAAAATTCAAAGGTTGAATTATCAAAGTCAAGGTCAAATAAGGACTTAATTGGAATAAATCATTTGATTGGGATTTATTTTATAATTGAATATTTATGAGGGTTTAACATTAATTAAATTTAAAGTTGAGGACTTACTTATTTAACATTGGAAGTTGAGGGACTTCCTCGCAAAAGCCCTACTATCTAGATAATTCTAAACCCGTTTCTCATTTCATTTACACATACGCGCACGCAGTGAAGGTAGAGAAGAAAGCAATCGAGAAGAAAGAAAGGAACGAAGAAAAGGAAAAAGAGAAGGAAGAATGAGGACAGAAGGAAGTAGAAGAATAAAATGGGTATTTTAAACTTGAATTTCATTTTTATTCTGGTTATTTTCTTTAGAAGTGGAAAAATATTATGTTAATTTCTAAGGTTTTAATTTGGTCTGAAAATCCCTAGGGGAAGGATTATGATTTCTAGTTCAAGCTTCTTGATTGATTAGCTTCCAACTGAATCAAGGTAAGGAATTTTATTTTTGGGCAAACCCTAGGATTTTTAGTTGGATTCTTGAATGAAGGATATTGGTGAATGTGATTGTGATGATGAAATATTTACTTGGAATTATGAAATTATGGAACAAGATGAAAATTTAATTGGTTGAATTGTAGTTATTAGTTGTCACTAGATTGAAGTGGATATTTACATTTATGCTTGGAATGAAGGTTATGTTGATGAATTGATTATTAGTAAATGGACTAGAAAGTGTAATTAGTTCCACTTGATTACAGCATCTCCATAGACTCTTTAAACATGATATACTCTCTATTTTAAAGAGTCAATATTTAAAATCATACTCCAAGAAACTCTTTAAATTAACATTTTAATTTAGAGAGTGAGTTTGACTCTCCAAATTTGGAGAGCCAAACTCACTCTCTATAATTAAATGCATTCAAAGTGTTTCAATTTTCAATGTAGGAAAACAATAAAATAATCTAAAGAAAAACTAGTTAAAATAAAAAATAAAGAAAAATAATAAATATTTTTTAGGAGTAGTAAAATTAAGTGTTAAATATAAAGAGCTTGTTGGAGTACTTCAAAATTTTAACTCTTTAAATTTATAGATACTCTCCAAATGATAGAATATGCTCTTTAAAAATAGAGAGTCTCTTAGAGATGCTCTTAAAGAAATAATTTGGGAGATTTATTCAAGTATCGAGAAATTTAGTTGAAGTATTATAGCATTAGATATTAGAGGTTTCTTGACTTGATAGTGGTTGAATTAGTTATCTTGTATGGTATTTCAGGTAGTGATGAAGAGATTAGAAAAGCTTACCGATAGTCTTAAACTGTAGTTTGTTCTAAGTGAGTGGAAAAGTTTATTTTTCAGAAATAATTATTTATTAAATTTATATCATATCAGAAAGTTAATTATTTCATATACTTGATTTGACAGCATGATTTTCAGAATCAAACGAATTTTATAGTCAGTTCTTTTAAAGTTAAATTCAGTTCATTGAAATCATTTTCTAGCATGTTATATTCATATTACATATTTCAGTATATTTAAAGTTATTTTAAAAACTACCAGAAAGTATCCAGGTGATTTTATCCCAATCTGCACTAGTGTGAATATGTTTCCATAGTGTATGATATCATATGGTTATTTTACCCGATATGTACTGGTGTGAATGTGTTTCCACAGTGTATGATCAATTATGGTGATTTTACCCGTTATGCACTATTGTGAATGTGTTTCCATAGTGTATGACCATATTATAGCTCTGCACGCGAATTTCAGAATTCCAGAATTTAATAGCTTTGCCATGTATATCGGTACTAATCGATACATGAGTAAGGTTATTCTGGGTACCTTTTTGGTGTGATATTTCAGTATTTCTACAGCTTATTGGATTTACGATTATAGAATTCAGATTATTCAGTTTTCAGTATAAAGCTTTCAGCTTATAGCATTGAACAACAAAAGATTTCAGAGATTTTTGTATATATTAGATTAATTATATTCGTTATACTTTAAAGTTATTTATTTAAAATGAAGAACGAATGATTTTATGATGCAATCATGTTTCAGATTTTAAGAGTATTATTAGATTTCAGAATTTCTCAAAGTTTCAAAAGAGTAAGAATTTTTAGAAATATGCATAAATGGAAGAAAAATATTCTTATTTTTAAATATCCACTCACTGAGTTACAAGCTTATATATTTTGTCACATCTTTTCTTATCAGATAGTAGCTGAGTTGAGCAGCATTGGAGCCTATTGATCCACCGAGTTGAGCCACACTTTGTCTTTAATCGTATGATTCATTTTGTCAATTTACATAGTTCATGTTTTTTTTTGGGATACATGCATGTGTTGTCAGAAGAGTTAAATTGTAATTCATGTATTCATATCATGTGCTCATTGCATATTGGGTATTTTGAGTACATTTGAGACTTGTTTGTAAAGTATTTGTAAAAGTCGACTTCCCAATATTATGTTTTGAATAGTTTGAGTTTGGAAGGGCTAGCGTACCTGTTTTAAATTATATGTACTGGTTTGATTATATTGATTATTGTTTCATGTGGTTTTAGTCCATGTTATAGGGAAAACTGTGTCAAATTTTTTATAAAAATGTGTCACAGTTTGAACAGGTCATAGTCGTCTTGATGGTAGGTCTGGCACTTAGCTTGTATCGACCATCGACGCACGACATGTGTCAGGTCCATTAGAGTGACTTGGGACGGGTCGTGTCAATCATCCTCTGAAGAAACAACCTATTTATTGTTGGTTGTGTCAAGATGGTGAAAACCACCCTAACTGAAGGGTGGTGCTTACTTTCCATAATTCTAAAAAGTCGGTAGTTAATATATTTATGTGTTAAAATGTGGAACAAGCAAGTGGAGAGATCACTTACAATGGACATGGGCTGAATGAATTTGTTCAGTAGAAATTATCAGTATCGGGTCTGGCCCTATCACGGGCAGTATAGGCATCGATGGAGCGGTTCAACCTAGCGGTGGCAAAAACACTCGTAGGCTCAGGCTCGATTGCACTGAAATGAGGCACGGGCCGAGCCCCATTTGGGGGGGTCGGCCCGTGTGGCTCGGTGAACCACACAGACCAACTCGTATCACGGGCCAAAACGGCCCGTGTTCGACTCGTATTTAATAAATTAAAAAATCCAATTACAAATTAAAGCATGCACGCAATTGGCGTGCACGCAACTAAAAACGAGATTTTTGACATAAATTCGTCCACTCAATTGTCTTGTCAAAATTTGAATTTTAAAATTAAATATAGTTAAAATGGATATATATATATATATATATATATATATATATATATATATATTTTACAACTTCATATCAGTTTATCTCTAATTCTTTATGCAATATTCAGTATTCTACTCTCCAATTTCTTAACTCTTATTTTCAATTTACACATTTGGCTATATTCTTTACTATAATATTCAATATTCTACTCTCTAGTTTCTTTTACTCTATTATTCAATATTCTTTACTATAATACTTACACATGGATTTTACTAGTGATGAGATTAATCAGTTTAAAGGTAGTTCGAGTACTTAATCGGGGTACGATACATCTCAAAATGTTCCAATTGATTTGGAAGATATCGAAAAGGATGAAGTAGTTGAGGTTAAAAGGTCGAAAAAAGAGTCTGCGGATTGTTGGCAACATATGACTCGTAAAAAAGTTGGGGTTCAAAATAGAGTTGATATTTGGAAAGCATGTTGCAATTATTGTGCTAAAGAACTTAGTTGGAGTCTAGTTTGAGCACATCGCATTTAAATTAGGGGTGTCCGTGGGTCGGTTCGGTTCGGTTCGGTTCTGCTCGGTTCCAAAATTTTCGGGTATTTAATAAATGGACCCGTCGGGTCCAAATATAATTATGGAACCGTTCGGGTTCGGTTCCGTTCGGTTCGGGTCGGGTCGGTTCGGTTCCGTTCGGTTCCGTACCATAATTAAATTTTTTAACATTTACAGCAACACTACATAAATATAACTAATGACATTTCATTTGTAACTTTTACAAATTAACATAACCAAATTCAAAAATATAAAAATAACTAGCTGTCGAATAACATCAATTCAATGCATACAAATACCAAAAAGTAGATATTAATACTTACCAACTATTTGATTTAATCATCAACTGCTACTGCTTGACTTGCCATGGCAAAAAACTCTACAAGAATTGAAAAAGTACAATTAACAAACAAATAAACTAAAAAATATTCAACTAATAAGATTTGATAAAAAAAAATATAATATATATCTATTACCTGTCTCAATGCCCTCATAGAACTTTGTTTCTTCAATGCAAATTTCATCTTGGGAAACTTTCAAGAGTCTAGAATATTTTCTTAGCCAGTTTTGTGTATAAATTAAGGCTTCAACTGTTTTAGGAGTTAAAGAACTCCTAAATGGATCAAGAATGCATCCTCCAGTACTAAATGCTGACTCAGAAGCAACTGTAGATACAGGAATGACAGGAACATCCCTTGCAACCTCAGATAAAAATTCAAATATTGATTTATTAATCTTCCACCAATGTAAAATGTTAGAAAAAATAAAATAATTTAATTAATTCAATAAAAAAATTAAAAAAAAAATTATTTAGTTTCGGGTCTCATTCGGTTCTTCGGTTCTTGGTCGAGACCCAAGACCCGACCCAAACCTTTCGGTTCTCGATTCGGGTACCCGTTCGGGTCTTTAACTTATGAAGAACCGCTCGGTTCGGTTCGGTTCGGTTCGGTTCGGGTTCGGTTCGGTCCGGTTCGGTTCGGATATTTTGGACACCCCTAATTTAAATAGGCACATATTAAGAAGTTGCAAAGCGAAATCAGTCGGGCTTGATCCGAAACAGACCGAACTAACATTTACCGGTTCCGGTTCTACTCTTTCCACTTTTATATATTCACAGAAAAGATTTTATGAAGAAATGACTACATACGTGGCTGTAGTAGAGATGATGTTAACGATGATTGAGTCAGAACGCTTTACTCCTCTTGTGCAGAAATATCTCCAACCCAGGTATAATTCTTATTGTAGAAGTACTCTTCGTTCGGATGCTATAAAATTATATGTAACAGAAGAAAACAAATTGCTATTGAAAGTCTAAAAATTTTTAATTGTGTTATATCATTTACTTCTGATTTATGGACTGGTGTTAATAAAAAAAAGGTTATATTGCTGCTACAGTTTATTACATTGATCACCTATGAATTATGCATAAAAGGATTATTGCATTCAGATGTGTAAAATATCCTCATAATGCGACTAACACATACATAGTTTTAAAAGATATTATACAAGAATATGGTTTGAAAGAAATTGTTCGAATTTTTACTTTTGATAATGCTAATGTAAACAAAGTTGTTGTCGAAAAAATTATTAATGATTTTAACCATTCGTTTAGAGGTTTATTTTTGCATCAACGTAGTGTATGCCACATTATTAATTTGATTGTAAAATATGGATTGGAACATATAAAATCACCTTTAGATAAAATTAGGCAAGCAATTAATTTTATTACCATATCACCAGCAAGAAAGCAAGTATTTAATAGTTTATGTACAGAGTATGGCTTAGAAGAGAAATCATTTGTCACTGATGTATCACATAAATGGAACTCTACATATCTTATGTTACACTCGTGTGAAAATTATGATAAAGTTTTTTCAATGTATTATAATGGTATGCATACATATGGACCCAAACATAATTTGGAAGATTTCTTGCATTTGTCGTGAAAAAATTCTTAAAACTTTTTTTCGATGCGACAAAGGAATTTAGCGGTGTTTATTACCCTACATATTCACTTGTTTTACGACACTCTTTCTATATTTCACAAGCATTTCAAAAACATAGGAATTTGTCAATTTTTGTTGATGTAATTTATTATATAGAGGCAAAATTTCGTAAATATTGGGAAGAGATACCCTCTTTATTTTTATTAGGTTCGGTGATGGACCCTTGACTTAATTTAACTGGCACAAAAGCTATTATAAAGGGGATTTCAAATTTCATGAATGTAGAATTATCACATGTGCATATAGAATCTATATTATGTGAAATATATAACTATTACGTTGAAAAAAAATGATCAGTGTAGTTCTACTTTCCAAAGTTCTTTTTCAAGAAATACTTCAAGAAATGCAAATAATCTATGGAATTATTTAGAGACCAATACTAGTGTTTCCTCATTTAGTTCTGGTTCGTCAATATTTAGAACAATAAATGTCAGTGGTACAAATCTTGAAATTCTCTCTGAGTTAGCTAGGTATATGCGTGGATGTTCGTAGTTTGTTACAACCACAAGAATTACTGGAATTTAGTCTTTTATCATGGTGGAGGTATAACGAAAGACAGTATCCAATTATATCAGTATTTGCTCGCGATCCACTAACACCTCCGGTGTCTACGGTAGCATCAGAGGCTGGATTTAGTTTAGCTAGTCGAGTTTTATGTGATGAGCGATCAAGACTAAAAGAACATATATTGGAGGTTTTAATATGTTTGAAGGATGGGGGCACGAATTACGTCTTCAAGAACAAGTTGACAGTATAATGGCCGAAGAGTTACAGCAGATTCAAGCATAAGATATTGTAAGTTTTTAAATTAATTAGTTTCAAAAAATACGTAATTTTTTATTTTATTTTTTTTGTTTCAAGAAAAATTGTACACGAAATATTTTATTCGTGTACAATTTTAACTCCGCCTACGATAATTGTAGCCAGTCCCAAGCCCGGATAAAGGAGAAGGGTTTAAACTTTTATAATTTATTTAATTTATAACACGTATAAACTGTACAAATTTTAAATTCTTTAAGTAAAAAATGTAGATTTAAAAAAAAAAATGAGGCTCGGCCCGAGCTTTCAGCTTTTTTTTGGAGCTGAAAGCTCAGGCCGAGCCTCATTTTTTTTGGCCGGGCTCGGCTCGGCTCGGGGCCAAAAAAGCTCAGCCCAAAAAAGTTCGAGCCGAGCCCAAGCTTTTTTTTTCCCAGCTTAGGCTCGACTCGGCTCGTTGACATAGCTAGTTCAACCCTTTACCACCCCTAAGTGCAAGAGACAAAGCAAAATAATGTGATTTGATAAGTTCCATCAAGGTATTATTGAGTGGAGGAGGAAATTATTTTAACTACGTGTGGGTAGATTCTACACACGTCTTAGTTATTGTTTTATTGAATGTACACAGTATGAAGGGTGAATTTTTTTGGAGCCTTCAACCCTTGAAACCCTCTTATTTGCTGACTAGTCTTAATAATAATTGTTAAATCATATTGATTTTATTATGGCTCGTAACAAATACATAAAAAGTAAATAATTTTCACTTCATAAGTCCACATAAGAATGTAGTAGAAAGTAATTGAATTATTCTCATCATTTGAATATGGAAACAATTCATATAAGAGATTAAATATGACACATTTCAAAACTAAGAAACAAAGTTTAAAACTTCAAAAATCAGATATTTTTTAATTTAATTTATAAACTAATTAATTAAACATATATTTTATTAATTAAATATATTAAGGTCACAATTCTATACAATTTGATCACAAATTATAAATTAATTGGTCACAAATTATTTTTCAGTCACAATAAACAAATTATAGGTTACAAATTATTTCACGATCACAAATCAAATATTTTATAGGTCATAATTTATTCATCGATAATAAATTTATCAAAAGGTCACAAATTTTACAAGTCACAACTTATTTTAGTTACAAAATATCACAAATTAATTTTCGGTCCCAACCTTTCGAATCATTGGTCACAACTTAAAAATTTTATATATCACAATTTGTTCATCTATCACAAATCATAATATTTATAGATCATAATTTATTTATCGGTCACAAATCACAAATTTTATAAGTTACAACTCAAGTTTTTAGGTCACCTATTATTTAATGGTCACGGGTTATCGATCACAATTTTTATTGGTTACAATCTCAATAATTGGTTACAAACACTATTAATCCCACCACCTACCCCACCCATCCCAATCCACCATGACATAGCCGAAAGCAATGTAGCCGCGCCGCCACCACTACCACCGAACTACCATTTTCAACTTCAAAATCATCACCATCTCACCACCACAACCACCAACAAACCACCATTTTCAACTACAAAACCACCATTGCCATTGCTAGATCCACTGCCAACAAACCCAACAAAAATCACCCCAACCGCCATATCCATCACCAATGCCTCCAATAAAAACTACCGCCACCAACAGATCCAAGAAAACCACTTCGTCGCTGTCACCATCACCACGATGCCTCTACCACCCCCAATAAACCACCACAACCATGGCAACATCACCACCTCCACACTACTACCAACAAAAAAACAACAGCCAAACTTGAGAAGGCGCACCTCTTAGAACAACTCCGTCGATGTCGTCATCACTATGGTGTCCCCACCAACCAGCCACCACAAGCACGACACCACTGCCACCTCCACGCCATCAACACCCAAAAGCAACAGCCAAACCAAATTTCTAGTACGATTGAGAAGGCGCACCGCCTGGAAACACTTCGCCAATATTGCCATCACCAAACACAAGATGAAGATGATGGTTTGGGAACGAGATGCTGGAAGAACCAAATAATGTGCCAACATCACAACCAACACCAACCAAATACCAAAAATAAGATCCAAAAATCAGAGAACCAGATGAAGATGGTAGCTGGGAACTGGACGCCGGAAGAACTAAACATTACAATTTTGCAGCAGTTCTTGGAAGTAGGGGTGGGCGTGGGTTGGGTTGGGTCGATTTTGCCTCAACCCAAACCTAACCCAACATTGTCGGATTATTTGAAATCCAACCCAACCCATGTAAATGTTGAAACCCAACCCAGCCCAACTCAACCCAATTATGTGTCAGTCAGGTCAGTTTGGGTTGGTCGGTTTGGGATATAGTTTTCAGACAAAACAAGAAGAAAATGGGGGTTTTGGGCACTATGGAGTTCTTGTCTGATCTGCTAAGCAGTGCTAAAAAGGACAAGAAAAAAAAGCAGATGAATAATGTATCTCTCAAAGTCAAAATGGATTGTGAAGGCTGTGTACTTAAAGTCAAGTAGGCACTATCTGCAGTAAAAGGTAACAAGATTAGGGCCTTTTGTTGGAGCTTGACAAAAAGGCACCTCCAAATTATGTTAGAGGCACTGATGATCCAGCAGTTGCCACTCTTAATCCAGTTGAAGAACAATACACCCTCATGTTTAGTGATGATAATCCAAATGCATGCTCTGTTATGTAATAGAGATTAAGCCCGAAATTAATGACCTTAATCTCTCTGTCTTTTGTTTAATTTCTTGTGACTTCACATACGCCAATATTCTCTCCGAGTTACTGAAATGCATCCAATTTTAAAGGCTTGGTCATCAAGTCTGTTACTTGGTCTTGTGTTCCGCAATGAATTATTTCACCTTCACCATCTTTAGTGAGATCTCTTAAGTAGTGGAAATGCACATCAATGTGTTTGCTTACCCCATGCATGACTAGATTTCTTGAAAGTTTAATAGTGGAACTATAATCACAAAATACAGCAGTGCTTCATTCCTATAAATAGCCTAACTTTTTCAATACCCTTCTCATCTAAACTGGTTGACAAGCGCATGCTGCAGCTACTACAAACTTTGCTTTTGTGGTTGAGAGAGTAACTATAGGTTATTTCTTGGATGAAAATGAAACTGCACCAGAACTCGGCAAGAACACATAGCCAAATGTGTTTTTCTGTCTTTCACATGACCAGAATAGTCACTATTTGTGAATGCTAGCAATTCTTCTTTCCCTCCCTTTTTATAAAAAATCCCAAAATGTTTCAAAACCTCCATGGCATATTTTCTTTGACATATAAAAATGCCATCAGATTTTTGTATTACTTCAATGCCCAAAAAGAACCTCATTCTTCCCAAATCCGTCATGTCAAACACTTTCATCATTGAACTTTTAAATTCAGACATCATAACATCATCATCACCAGTAAAAATTAAATCATCTACATAAATACTCACAATTAAAATTTTACCTTTACTGTTCAACTTGATGAATAAAGTCTGCTCATTAGGACATTTTTCAAACCCTTCTTTGATGAAATGGGCTTCAATACGGCTGAACCAGGCTCGTGGAGCTTGTTTTAGGCCATATAAAGCCTTATGCAGCTTGTAAACCTTGTTTTCACTTCCCTTCTTCTCGTATCCTCTTGGTTGCTCCACATAGACATCCTCATTAAGTTCACCATGGAGAAATGCGGACTTTACATCAAGTTGAAATATTTTCCAACTCCTTTGTGCTGCAAGAGCTATTATAATTCTCACTGTATCCATTCTTGCTACTGGAGCAAACACTTCAGTGTAGTCCACTCCCTGCTGTTGAGAGTAGCCTTTAGCTACCAGACGAGCTTTATACTTGTCTACTTTACCAAGCTCATTAAGCTTTGTTTTGAAAATCCATTTGACTCCAATCTTTTTGGTACCAAGTAGTAAGTATATGAGTTTCCAAGTTTGATTCTTCTCAATTGAGTTGATCTCATAATCAATTGCCATCCTCCATTTTGAACTCATCGTTGCTTTTTCAAAACTCACAGGATTTGTAGTGGCTGTCAAAGCAAGATTAACATGTTCCTCTTCTAATACTCCTTCACCACTAACATAGTCTTCCATCCATAAAGGGAGCTTTCTGTTCCTTCTTACATTCACAGAATCAGGAGATGTAATTACTGCCATTGGAGCTTTATTATCAGCAGTTTCCTCAGCTTCACCACTACTTTCATTATCAGTAGTTTCCTCAGCTTCACCACTACTTTCACTAACTTCTTCATCATTTTCTACAATATTTGGGTCAGTTTCATCACCCCATTCAAGATCCATCAACAAATGCTCTTTATAGCTAGCATCACACTCCCACTGTTTATCTTCCTCAAATACCACATCTCTACTAATTACAACCCTTTTAGAAATATGATCATATAACCTGTAGGCTTTGGATTCTTCACTGACCCCTAAAAGCACACAGTTAAAGCTTTTATTTTCGAGCTTTGTTCTTCTTGCATCTGGTACATGAACATGTGCAACATACCCAAAAATCCGAAAATGCTCCACTGTAGGTTTCACACCACTCCAAGCTTTTTCTGGAGTTATATTTTTGACCGCCAACGTAGGACACATGTTCAACACATATATGGTCCAATTCACTGCCTCAGGCCAGAAAGTTTTAGGAATCTTCTTTTCTGAAAGCATAGAACGAACCATGTTCTATTTTTTCTCTAGGCCACTCCATTTTGTTGTGGAGTGTATGCTATGGACAACTGCCTTTTGACGTCACTCCTCTTGCATAACTCATTCGAATTGAATTCTCCCCCTCTGTCAGTTCATATGCACTTGATATACGTGCTCGTCTCTTTCTCAACAAGATTTTTAAAGCATCTAAATGAATTTAAAGCTTCCGACTTATCAACTAGAAAATAAACCTATGCTTTTCTGCTGAAATCGTCGATAAAGCATAGAAAATACCTCTTCTTACTGTTTGAGGTAGGAGTTATAGGACTACAAATATCTGCATGAATGAGTTGTAACTTCTCTGTAGCCCTCCATACACTCTTCTTGGGAATGGGATCTCGATGTTGCTTGCCAATTAAACAATCAGTGCAAACCACTGTGCTTGTAGAAAGATGAGGCATACCACATACCATATTCTTAGTTTGCAAGATTTTCAGACCTTTGTGGCTCAAGTGACCATATCTGCAGTGCCATAAGTGAGAGAGGTCTTGTGAGCTTGTGTAGAAACATTCAGATTTCTTTTCTGGCACACTAGCCAACAGGATGAACATTCTATTTGCTGTCATATTGGCTTGGAGGATCAAACCCTTGTCTGGATGGTAGATCTTGCACATTCCTGCATGAATTAGGATTGCTAGACTTTTTTTCTATAGTCATCCCAAACTAAGGAGGTTGTTCTTCAATTTTGGAACATAGAAGACTTCTGAAATAACATGGTTAAAACCATTCAAGTGTAATTTGATGTTTTCTTTACCATACACTGTCATCTTGTTGTTGTTTCCAAGCTTCACTTGCTGTGTAAAACTCTCATTAAATTCACTGAACATGCTATTATCTCCACACATGTGATTTGAGCACCCCGAGTCCAAAAACGATACATCCTTGTGCTTCGCTTCATGCATCTCCACGTATGACATTAATAGCATCTCTTCATGTTCATCTTCTTCTGCATAGTTTGCCTCCTTGTCATGTGTTGGACATTCATACTGAAAATGCCCAAGTTGGTGGCACTTATAACAATCAAATGTGTCTTTATTGAAAGCTTGACCCCATTTTCCTCTACCTCTTCCTCTAAAATTGCCTCTGTCATGCCCTCTTCCTCCAATTTTTCCATCAACAGTAACTTTTAGAGCTTGTTCCTCTCCTTTGCTCCTGTGGAATTTTTGTTCATGCACAATGAGTGAACTTTGCAGTTCATCAATGGTGAGTACATCAACATCCTTAGATTCTTCAATCAAACAAACTATATAGTTAAATTTGTCGGTTAAAGATCTAAGAATCTTTTCCACTATTGTAACATCTTTCATTTGCTCTCCATAGACCCGCATTTTGCTAGCAACTGACATAACTCGAGCAAAATAATCAGTAATGCTCTCACCCACCTTCATCTCCAGAATTTCAAAATCTCTCCTTAGTGCCTGAAGAATCGAGCGCTTCACCCTTGTATTGCCTTCATATTTCTTCTTCATTGAGTCCCAGATCTTCTTTGAGGTGCTCTTGTCCAATATAGTCTCCAGAATGGTTATGTAGATTGCTTGGAAAAGGTAATTTTGTACCATTAGATCTTTCAGTTGCAAGTCCTCAAGGTTTTTCTGCTGTACATATAGAACAAATGCTCCTACCTCTGGCTCTGTGTAGCCTGTCTCTACTAGGATCCAATACTCTTTACTTCTCAAAAAAATTTCCATACGCATGCTTCAATGGTCATAATGACCATCGAAACGTGGTATTGCAGATTGGACAAAATTTCCTTCACTCGTCATCTTCTCTCTTACTGCAAGTCACTCAAAGTTACGACTTTCTCTATTTTTTTTATTAGGTTCAGCAGTGTAACGCCCCGAGTTCTGTTAACCCGGATTGCCACGTCATCGTCTTTTGCCCTAATTTCAAAATCAAAAATCGCGGAAATAACCTAATTTTGAAATCACATTTGTAATTGAAAACTTCGTCGACAAGTAAACTCATAGGAAATTTAAAATTTAAATATCATATTTTAGAAATAGCGGAAAACGACAAAATGTTATCAATATTCGAATACAAAAACTTCAAAGAGATAATAATTTCGATAGTCAAATTTTTCTATGCCACCACTGCCGGATCAATCACGATCGCCTCCGAAGTCTGCAAATATTGTTAAAATAGCAGAATGAGTATTTCGAAGAAATACTCAGTAGACTCATCGCCGATAATTAATTTACAGAATAATTGAATACACACTTATGCAATATACAACGTGATATCATCTTCTTTGGCTCATTTTCTTGAAAATCATAGGCTCTTTAAAATCATGGGGTGTGGGTAGTCTTTCTTTCTCGTGCGTATAAAGCACATAAGTTATGCATAACATTCTCTTCTTATCTCATAAGAGATTCTCTTCTTTCTCATGCAATTAAGCATATAAGTTATGGCAAGCATAACAATATCATATATCGCATATGACAAATTCTCATCTCATGCATTAAAGCATATAAATCACGTAATTCACATAAAGCATGCAATTATAATTTAAACTAATTAATGGTGGCGAGTCTACCTCAAAATCTCGAGTTTCGTGAAAATGGTGCGAGAAGTAACTTCAATCTCTTAATTATCTGTACATTTCGTCTAGCCAAAATAGAAAATAAGTTTGAATTAGTATTTCGAGACTTTAAAGTTTTAAAGTGTTGAAATAAAGTTTAAGGACTTAATTGAAAATTATTGGAATTGTAATAAATGGCTTAAAATGATAAGGTAAAGTTTATGGCTAAAATGGAGATTTATTAAATCTGAAAAAAAAAGTTTAAGGGCTAAAATAGTAATTTTTGAAAGTTAGGGACTAAACTGTAAATATAATAAAGCTGAAAACTGAAATAATAACTTTTATAAGTTTAAGGACTAAATTGTAAATATAATAAAGCTGAAAATAAAAGCTGAAAATAAAAGCTGAAAACTGAAATAATAACTTTTATAAGTTTAAGGACTAAACTGTAAATATATTAAAGCTGAAAACTGAAATAATAACTTTTATAAGTTTAAGGACTAAACTGTAAATATATTAAAGCTGAAAATAAAATTAAATGGCTGAAATAATAACTTATATAAACTAGGGACTTAAATTGAACATTATTAAAACTGAAAATGAAAATGTTAAGAGTTAAATCAAAGTATTTAAAACCTAGGGACTAAAATGGACAACGTTTAAAAGTTGGGGGCTAAGGGTTTGATTTTTAAAAATCAAAATCAAATTAAAAACGTCTATTCCTCTTTCTCTCTCTCATTACACCGAGAGAGAGGGAGGCGACGGGGGAAGGGGGCGAAGCCCCCTTCCTCGAAATCTCACCACCACCGGCCGGCGGTGGTGGCGCCGGACACGGGTGTAGGTGGGGGTGGGTCTATTTGGGCAAGAGGTGAAAAATGGAGGTGTGGACTTCGTTCGGGTTCGACCAAAACATGAGGTAGGTGTGTGGGTTTTTGATTTCTTTTCTTGGTTTGGGTTTTGCTTGGGGGTTTTGGGCGATTTGTTCTCGGTTTGGTGGAATTTGGGTGGTTTGACGTGGGTTGGTGGTGGTGCTTGAAGTCTCGGTTTCCTCGATTGTGGAGGTGCCGTGAGCATGAGGGTGGTGTCTTGCTCTCGGTTTTGGAGGTTAGTTGGGGCTCGTTGGTAAGTTGGAGTTGCAGTTTTGGTGTTGTTACTTGGGGGTGAAAATGGTGAATGGGTGTTCGTTGGTCTCGGGTTTTGAGGTGTTTTTGGAGGGTGGCTTAGGTTCGGGAGTTGGAGGTGCTCTCGGTTTTGGTGTTTTGGGTTGGAGGTGTTGATGGTGAGCTTGTTGGCTATGGGCATGTGGTTTGCAGTTGGTGGAAATGGTTGGAGCTTGGTTGGGAGCTTGGCGTCGTGAAACATGGTGACTGGATGGTGAGGATGTTGGTTTGATGTTGGCAGTGGAGGTGGTGTTGAGGTCTCGGTTTCATGAATGGAGTTGTAGTGAGTGTTGAGCTGGTGGTGTTACACAGTGAGTTGGGTGAGTGGAATGTTAGGGTTTGCAGCTGGGCAGTGTTAGTTGATGGTGAAATGTGAACTGCATTGTTCATTGTTTGAGTTCACTGTTGATGCTAGAAATGGATTTTCTAGCATCAATGGTGTCTCACATTGGGAATAGAGAGTGTTGGAGAGATAGACAAATTTTCTTACCAAGTGGATATTGTGTGAGTATGAGTGTGAGTGTGAGTGGAGTGGAGTGGGGTATGAATAGTGGTAGAATTAGGGCACAAAACCCTAGACGGGTAATTGGGCCAAATTATTGGGCTTTAGGGTTTTCTAATTGGGCTAGACTAAATAGATTCCGGTTTTGGACTCAATTGAATGGACTTAAAAGAATTGGGCTAAAAGAATTAAAATTAAATCGGGCTTATGAAATTGGACCATAAATGTTGGATTTTAAATAATTGGGCTTGAATTTAATAAAAATTGGATTTAAATAAAATAATTCGAAATTGATAATAAAATTATTATTCGGGATCGGATTCGATCGAATAGATTTGAATTAAATTTTATAACGGCTAGACGAACGCGCTTCTCTAGAAAATTAGGGTTAACGTTTTAGCGACACGTTTTTCGAGAAAACTAATTTATAATAATTAAAAATTCGCGGTGGCTACAAGCAGGGCTCTGATACCAGTTTGTAAAGAAAAGTGGATCAATAATTCAAACAGAGGGAATAACTTGCATGTTTTATTAAGCATTGGATTCAACTTTATAGCCTTACAACAAACTCTTAGCTGGAAAGTAGGAAAGTAGTTCACACCACGTGATACACTAACAAGGAATAAGTCAAATTAACTAATAATCCTATAAACTAGTAATTTATTCTAACAAAAATCAATTGACTCTTTCAGAAGGTGAAGCCCAAAATACCTCTCGTTTCTATTTTTTATTTGTAATTTTGATTTCATTTGAACCTAAAATCAAGATGAGTCACAAATTAATCTTTTATTGAGTCTTGTGTTTTATTTAAAATCACGTATCAATTTTGTGATACATATGAAATTCATCTGCAGTAGAACTCAGGAGAATGTGATGTTGATCAAATGCCTTATTTAGAGTAGATAAAAGAGGCTGCCTTTTGTATTGATAAAAACAGTGTGGCTAGCCTGAATGGATGTACCACTTTATTTTATCAAAAATGTTGGAATGCTATTTCTAATTAATTAGCTTGATGTTTAGGAATTTGTTCAGGGAAAAGGCTTGATCAAAGAATTACTACCACTTTAACATGAGTGATTCCAAAGAAAGAAAATGCTCGAGGTGAATTCGAACCTACTATTCTTTGTTATCTATTTAATAAAATTGCTACAAAGATCCAAAAGAATAGGCTGGAATTTTATTACCAAGAATGATCTCATCAAGTCTGAGTGGGTTTGTGAATGACAGATTGAATAGTGATAATGCTCTTTTGGCTCAAGAGATATTTTGTTCTTATAGATGAAAAGGCCAGTGGAAATGTGGTTGTAAAGCTTGAGATGGGTAAGGCATGATTGTGGGAATTCCTTTATGCTGTATTGGGAAAATTTGGGTTCGACGATAAGTGGATTAACAAGATTCGCAATTGTGTTGCCTATTGCTGGTTTTTAGTTATCGTTAGACTTGTTACGACTGAAAAAGACCATCACAAATTTCTATGTTTGGTCGTGAGAAAGTAGTTTCACATCTATGTGAAAATGTGTATTTTATAAATTATGTCATTTTTAGTATTGTGATTATATTGTTTTATACTCTTATCGTCGTTAAATTCATGATAAAAAAAACTTAGAGTTCAACATTGATTAAATTGTACCCACTAAAAAAAATTTCTGGCTCCGCCCCTAAATACAAGTCATCCTCTCTCGTATTGAAAAATGATTAAATTAATACATTTAAAGTATTTCAATCAAATTGGAATAATGCTTACAAATAAAGAAAGAATTAACTTACTATAATAAGTTCACAAGATAAGTTATTTTCAAATCTTGTAAGGTACATTAAAATCCTATACAATAATACTCTCGAGACAAGAATCATATAAGAGAAATTATTATTTATTATATCGATAATGAGTTTTTATTAGTCCAAAAGTAATTTATATCATTATCTATACATGCATTATTTTAAACCAAAACACATGTAGACTTAAATAAATATGAAAAAAAATGGATGTATCAAAAGTTAATATAATTCATTAAAAAAAAAAATTAATAGATTTTGATAAAAATTGATGAAAAAAGGTAATACAATTGAAGTTTGATTGATTAAAAAAATGATAAAATATTTGCAAATTTTAACAAACAAGCACTTGTTACTTTTTAGAGTAATGTTATTTATAGTGAAAAATATCGATAATCGTCTTACGTAAAGACATACATATAACATCGAAAATTGGTTTTTCCTTCCTTTTTAAAATTTTTTTTTTTATATTTTTGTTCCACTTTTTTTTGTCTCAATTTTGCGAGATTATTACGGTAAGTCAAACGAAGTCGAAATATTACATTCTTAATACCATTTCAAAGTGCTCACAACCTAGTTTCTCCCCTCACTAACGGTGTACGAAACGGCCAACCGTAGCAAAAGTTATCACTCGTCGAAGTAGGCCGTTCCAAAATATATAAATGATTTTTCTTATTTTTGTCTCAATTTTGCGGGATTATTACGGTAAGTCAAACGAAGTCGAAATATTGCATTCTTAATACCATTTCAAAGTGCTCATGACCTAGTTTCTCCCCTCACTAACGGCGTGCGAAACGGCCAACCGTAGCAAAACTTACCACTCGTCGAAATATAAAGACCAAAATCGATATTCATGATATGTCTCTATATTTCGATGAGTGGTAAGTTTTGCTACGGTTAGCCATTTCGCACGCCGTTAGTGAGGGAAGAAACTAGGTCGTGAGCACTTTGAAATGGTATTAAAAATGCAATATTTTGACTTCGTTTGACTTACCGTAATAATTCCGCAAAATTGAGACAAAAATAAGAAAAATCGTTTATATATTTTGGAACGGCCTACTTCGACGAGTGGTAACTTTTGCTACGGTTGGTCGTTTCGCACGCCGTTAGTGAGGGGAGAAACTAGGTCGTGAGCACTTTGAAATGGTATTAAGAATACAATATTTCGACTTCGTTTTCCTTATCGTAATAATCCCGCAAAATTGAACAAAAATAAGAAAAATCGTTTATATATTTTGGAACGGCCTACTTCGACGAGTGGTAAGTTTTGCTACGGTTGGCCGTTTCGCACGCCGTTAGTGAGGGGAAAAACTAGGTCGTGAGCACTTTGAAATGGTATTAAGAATGCAATATTTCGACTTCGTTTGACATACCGTAATAATCCCGCAAAATTGAGACAAAAATAAGAAAAATCATTTATATATTTTGGAACGGCCTACTTCGACGAGTGGTAACTTTTGCTACGGTTGGCCATTTCGCACACCGTTAGTGAGGAGAGAAACTAGGTTGTGATCACTTTGAAATGGTATTAAGAATGTAACATTTCGACTTCGTTTGACTTACCGTAATAAACTCGTAAAATTGAGAAAAAAAAAATTTAAAAAGGCTTTGTGGAAAAACCAATTTTTGGTCTCCTGCGCGCAGCGCGCAGGAGACCAAAATCACACATAACATTTTGCTATTTGATCAATGAAGTAATTGAAAAACTATAACATTACTGCACCAAATAAGAAACTGCCACATATATGACACGTAGAGCTACTACCAATAGTTTTTACTATGTATAGCACCCAACGAACCTTTTCCCCTCGAATCGACAAACAAAGAAGGAAATCTCATTGAGTTCTTACAACTCAATTCATCCGATTACTATAGGGATGAATCCAATCCGCAATATGAACCATAAAAGAAAATACATATTAAACCAATCACTAGAATACCGGTTACAGTACCTATCATCCAAAGAGGAAGTAGTATCAACCATTTACTCTACTTCCCTCGAGCAAAACAGGTTCAAATTTTTTTGGACCCGAGTCAAGCCAAACACAAGCTCGGCCAAAAAAATGTGGCTCAGCTCGAGCCTTAGCCAGCCGACTCATTTTTTTTTTTTAAATTCGTTTTAAATTTATAATTTTTTATAATGTATTTAAAATTTATGCAATTTATACGTATTATAAATAATAATTAAAAATTAATATATAAAAAAAATACATCTAAACTTCAAAAAAAATAAAAAAGTTAACGGGCAAGCCCGTCGTGCCACATGGGCCAACCCCAGTTTGGGCTTTTTACTGGCCGAGCCCGGGAACAGGGAATCATACAGTCACGTGACTAACCACTAGTACCAACCAGTCACCGTGTGTGACAACTCTCTTTTGCTATTTTCACGTAATATCATAAATTTTCAGTGTGCTTCACTTTGCACACTCCAGTCAAGTCGTCTCATAGTTTTCAACCCTCACACCCAGAGAGAAGGAAAGGATTTAGTGCAATTGTAGAACAACGAGAAGAAGAAATGGGGTCGGAGTCGAATATGGTTCACTCACCCTTGGTCACATACGCCTCTATGCTCTCTCTACTCACTCTCTGCCCTCCTTTTGTGATTCTCCTGTAAGTAATTTTTTTTTTTCTTCATGCATTTTGATCTGAATATGTAATTTTTGTATTGATCTAGTTTTGAATCTTAGAGATTCTGGATCTATTGAATTGCCAATTTGAGGTTTTCTTGCTTGTTTGGGTTCCTAAAGGCAATTGAATTAAATGCCGGGAATACTAGATTCACTTCCTTTTTCTAAGAAAAGTAGCAATCTCTATGCTATTTCTATAATTAATTATGAAAAATGACTGAGTTTGATTCCTTCAGATCTTCTTCCAAATGCACTGTTTTGGGATACTTATATCATTCTGAAGTAATCTCATCTAGTCAGCCGTTATACCAAGAAAATGGGGAATTATATTATGAATGAATTGATGCCATCACTGGTAATGTATTAGATGTTGTAGTCCATGGTGATTTTGTGCGATTTCAGTACCTATGTTTCGCTTTGAATGATTTAATTATGTCGATTATTGAAATAAGCTCTATCATAATTCTTTGTATTTTTAACATGAATTAATGCATACAGATGGTATACTATGGTGCATGCTGACGGGTCTGTATTGCAAACCTTTGATTACCTAAGGCAGCATGGCCTGCAAGGATTCATCGACATCTGGCCAAAACCTACAGCTATGGCTTGGAAGATCATCGCCTGTTATGCAGCATTTGAGGCTGCACTTCAGCTTTGGTTACCTGGAAAAATGGTTGAGGGTCCAATATCTCCTGCTGGAAATAGGCCTGTATATAAGGTACTAAGGTTTACGTATCTTTGTTTCATTGTGCCTGTATGTTTGAAAGTTATGCATGACTAGGACATCGTTTAAGTGGATTTTGTAGTGTCAAGACTTACATTAGGACTATAGTTCCATAGTATTAACTGTGTGTCTACGCTGGTTTTCATCTATACTTTTTCACTTGCTTATTGCAGGCAAATGGTGTTGCAGCATATGCAGCAACATTGATTACATATATTGGTCTTTGGTGGTAAGAATTTTTTTTAACAAAATTTGCTTGCAATTGGCATGTACACTTTCCTTGATAACGCTGACTATTTCTCCTCTTCCAAATGGTTTTCGGAATGTTATTATTCTTGCTTGTAGATGGAAAGTATGAAATGCTGCTTTTTTGTTTGCTGTTTATATTTGATGCACCAACGATCAAGTTATTGAACCAGAGACACAGTAGCTTAAATGTGTAAATTGTTTAGCACGTAATGGTCATGCAGCTGTAGGATATGCAATAATTATTTAGGATGTCTATATAATTATCTGGTGCTTTAGGTCTTTTTTTTTTTTTTTTTTACCTTAAGTAATTCAGAAGATTTAAATGTATACATTTCTTAGTTTGCCTTAGTTTTTTGCCTGCATCTTTTGTGGTTACGTTATTCATTTTCATAATCCCTCAGGTTTGGAATTTTCAATCCCACAATAGTTTATGATCATCTCGGAGAGATATTTTCAGCTCTCATTTTTGGGAGCTTTATCTTCTGCATTTTCTTGTACGTTAAAGTAAGTGTTCACAATACAAAGTTCTATTAAGTTTCTCCTTATTCTCAAGAATCTATCTGAGTTTCTGACTCTTGCGGCCATGTATTGAAGGGACTTGTTGCACCATCTTCAACTGATTCTGGTTCATCTGGAAACATAATAATTGACTTTTATTGGGTGAACTTCTTAGCACCTTATTACTCTGTAACTTTACTTTCTTTCCATGTGATTGGCAATATACCAATGGAAAAGAAAGCTAATGAATAAAATGAAGCTTTTAACCTTCTAACTAAATAAATCATGTAAGCTGAATTCAAAATCTGTGTGATTAAATTGCAGGGCATGGAGCTGTATCCTCGTATTGGCAAAAACTTTGACATCAAAGTATTCACAAATTGCAGATTTGGGATGATGTCTTGGGCTGTTCTTGCTGTGACCTATTGCATAAAGCAGGTAAACATGGTATTAACAATTTCCGATATTGTGGTGCATGTATATTTTTGTATAAAAATTTACATCTTTATGTCAAAATTCTCCCTTTAGTGAATTCATTCTCAAACGGTCAATCTCTATTTAATTGGGCAGCGAAGAGAGGTACAAAATTTTTATTTTCTTTTCTCGTAGGCCTAAACTTCCGTATCTGTCAATCAATCAAATGTTTTCCAGGAGAACTTTGGCATTGAAGATATAGCGCTCTAGTAAATTAATATTCTATATTTAAGCAAACTGTAAAACTCACTTGCGGAGGGTGACTTACATTTTCTTCCTGCAGTATGAAACATATGGGAAGGTTTCTGATTCCATGCTTGTCAATACGATATTGATGTTGGTATATGTAACAAAATTCTTTTGGTGGGAAGCTGGATATTGGAACACGATGGATATTGCTCATGATAGAGGTTTGTTTTGTCTCAGTGACTCCTGTGTGCCTTATTGTAATCACATTTTCCCCTCATTTTAGTTTCTTTAATGCTTAACGTCACTGTTGGAATTCTCAAAATTATCTTTCCAGCTGGGTTTTATATCTGCTGGGGATGCTTGGTATGGGTTCCATCTGTCTATACTTCCCCTGGCATGTACCTTGTCAACCATCCCGTGGATCTTGGAGTGCAGGTAGCTCACCTGATGTTTAGCATCTCTTCTCCATTTTTCAAGTTAAATATCTGCTCATATTTACTTGAATATTAATTACTGATTGTCCAACGGTTAGTCAAAGTAGTGGTTTCCTTTAACTAGAAATCAAGATTTTTGTCGGGCTTTGGGTTTGCTCCCCAATGGTCACCAGTTCGAGTCCTTTTAGGGCCACTGAGGTAAGTAACTGGCCAAAAATTTCAGGGCCCCGTGGAATTAGCCGAGATGCGCATAAGCTGTCCGGGACATCCACGGTTATCGGAAAAAAAAAAAAAAAAAAATCAAGATTTTTTTGTTCCTCTAAGAACTCCCAATTCACGTTTAGGTAGGGTCATAGTTGTGGTTGGTTGTTTTGTGGAAACAATTAAACCCTCTCTTTTTGATGAGTGTAATTCTTATCCTCCTGTTTGGTCTTCACATGAATTGTCTTACCCAAAGAGGTATAAAAGTGGAAACGAATTCTGCTTTATTTGTTAAAGACATTTCTCCCAGGCCCCAGCATATTCGGGCTTCTTTTCTTCCAGAATTTAGTAGTGTCGGTGATTGAAGGGGCTAACTGTAACGATTTCAGAAGTTTCATTATCTTCCCTCTTTTCCATCTAGACAAGTCTTTTTAGTTGTTGTGGTTCAATATTTGCTTTCAGGATTAATAGTGCTCTAATTGGACCATCTACTTGACTCTGCTTCCTGACCTTCTGGAAGTTAGTAGTGAAATATAGAGCTCTTTGTGGTAACATATGCTAGTTGCGCCAGTTTAGAGATATGCTATTCTGAAAACTGTTCCAAATTCTCCACTAGATTACAGCAGGTTTTATCAAAGCCAAAAACAGTGTCACAGTGGGGAGACACAGTGACACCCTACTCGAAACCAACTGATAGAGAATAACCTTTAACGTAGTCCAAATGTATATATTAAAAATAAATTAAATATTGTTGCTAACGATTCTTATCTTCTTCCAGCTGGCTCTCTATATTCTTGTAGCAGGGATTCTTTGCATATATATCAACTATGATTGCGACAGGCAAAGGCAAGAATTTCGCAGAACGAATGGCAAAGCCTTGGTTTGGGGTAAAGCTCCATCAAAGGTATAAATGGTAGCATCATTGACTTCTGGTGGCTGGCTGCTTCGCTCTCAAGCCTACATTATGCTAAATTGGCTGTTGCATCAATTATGCACTATATTTTTCTTTAGAAAATAAATTTGTTCACTTTTTTTATAGATTCATGCCTCGTATACAACAAATTCAGGTGAGACAAAATCAAGTCTACTACTGACATCAGGATGGTAAGTTTTTTTTATATTGAAATTGTAGAACAGTAAAACGAAATACGATAGTGTCGTTAGTATTAATTTATTGTCTGTCTGAATTTTATGACTTCATCTTCTAATGTAGAATATATTTTAGGTCAAAGGACAACTTGCTAATATTTCAAAATATAGAAACAAACTGTACATTTAAAAGCCAATGTTATAAGTTATGGGTGTACTCAATTGCCTACATTCAGCTTTGCTTAATGATGCTATCAAAAATCGTACATGTTGATTCTCGAGCTTGAGGATTGAGGACGATCACGAACAAAATCTCCGACACCTGAAACAAAGGCGTCGATGTGTGCCCTCGTCGCCCCTCCGATGCTTAAGTTAGCGAAAGGGGGAAATATAAGCGTAAAACTATAAATTGAATGTAAAACATACATGAATAATGAATTAGAACCTATATTTATAAAGTTAAGTAGCACTCTCTTGATAGGATTAGGATACTAGAAGCCTTATCTATTTAAAAGATGTAAAAGGCTTGAGTATTTCAATATGAGTAGGAGTTGTAAGTTAGTTAAAATCCAATCTTATCAAAGTTGGATAAGTTTAAAGACGAAAGTAGAGTCCCGCTAGAGTAAGGAGACAAAGGTAAAAACCCGATGTGGCGTAGAATCGTCACGTGCGGCAATTAAGCCTGACGAGGACACCTGGGGAAAACTTCCAAGATGACTAGAAACAACCTCGGGCATTGTTGTTCAGGGTTAATAAAAAAATGACCATATCACTTAATATGCACAACTTGCATATAAATTGTAAATTACTTGTTTGGTTCTTTTTTCTTTTTTTCTTTTTAGTGTCAGTGCATAATATTATGTTTTCCTTACCTGGTCAGAACCTGTATTATATGGTTTCCTATATGAACTGCGGTTGAGTGATCACTGGTGAATTCAAACATATAAAGGTATTTAATACCTTGTTGTTTATACAGGTGGGGCTTATCTCGTCACTTCCATTATGTCCCTGAAATATCAGCGGCCTTTTTCTGGACTTTACCAGCACTTTTTAACCACGTAAGCTATGATACACGTAACAATAGAATTGTTTGAGGTTTCTTTTTCCATTTTTAAATTATTTTTTCTGTTCTCTTCTTTGGCTGAAAATAAACTTTTAAAAGATTCTGACCTTGCTTCTTCTATCTCTTTGCAGTTTCTGCCTTACTTTTATGTGGTGTTTCTCACCATTCTTCTCTTTGACCGAGCTAAAAGAGACGATGATCGATGCAGATCAAAGTAAGTGAAAAAAACCTTTCTTTATAGCATCGTATAGGAGTTTTTCAGTTGATCATATTGCAACTATTAGTTCATTCCCCTGAATAGCTGTTTCATATTTTTTACCTTTGAGCAAACATCCGTAAGCGCAACTACAAAATCAGAGTTACCTTTAAACCCTCTAACAAGGAGAAGTGTGCATATAATGGTCAGTATTGTGGTTGTAGCTCCTCAGTAATGGAAAGTTTGACCAGATTACTTTTTTTTGCAGATACGGAAAATATTGGAAATTATACTGTGAGAAGGTTCCCTACAGGATTATACCTGGTATTTACTAAGAATCTGCACAGGATAATTCTGAGTTTCCTTGAACTGTTAACTAGATTTCACTCTCCCTTGGAAGAGTGGCAGGATTTGGTTTCTAAGTTGTATGCTATAATGACACAGAGGTCTTGTACTTTTATCACATACAATAATACCATCAGTTTTATTGTAAAATTTTGGATTGTGGTTTCTCTTTCAAGAATTTTCTCTGCGAACTCAAATATTGTTTGTACTCTATTTGATTGAGTCAACAGAGTGGAGTTCCTGGTTTGCAGCTCTGAAACCACGGCTAAAGACGTTCTTTGCTCACACAGGCATAAAAAAAAATCTTCATGTAATAGTTCTATTATCACCGCATCCCACTTGGACGGGTCACGGGGTTGGTTCTGAGGTGGGACAGTTCTGCATCAATTATAGGAAAAGATGCACAATGGCGTAATGATTTTGATTTGTCAATACATTTTGACCCAATTTTCATTTTTTATTTTTATAAGTAGAAAAGTTGAAAATAAATGGGACAGTGGCAGCAAAGGCATCTGTTCCTGGTGGAAAGTTGTCAATTTCTTTCAGAATTGTGAATATTATGAGAAGATATGACAGTGGAAGTGCATTTTGTCAGCTTTGGAGAGAGGAAATAGATTCACTCATAAGCAGCTGGCAAATGAGGGCCAGCCAGCCTCCTGATTTAAGCCCAGACAAGAAAAAAGAAGGCATGAACTGGCAAATGTACGTAAAGCTCGTGCACCTACTCTCTCCCTTGTCAATCTTGCTTTTCAATTTAGAGCTTGATCCAACTGTTGTTGTAGCTGGCGTGTTACTCCATTACATTTTTGACACATTGGTTCATCACCAATGGCGCATTGAGGAATGTTGATGAGTTTGAATAGTCATTGACCTTATTCATTGACCGTCGACAATCAACGGCGACAATAGTTAGGTCGTTTGTTAATATGTAATTAAATAATATTAAAAATTATTCAATTTATATGTAAATGCACTAAAACGTAAAAATCATATATTATATGAAATATAAATACAACTTAAAACAATAAGAAAGAATACAGGATACCACATCCCCGTAACTGTGAGCTTAGACAACTGCATTATCTGTGGTCTCATATTTTAAAAGCACTGCAAAATTGCTTCATTCTCAATTTTTGCAAAATTCTCTCTTTGTACACTACCAAATTGTCATTAAACCAATCATCTCTCAATTTGTTGTGTAAGTCATTTTTTATTAGATTCATAATAGAGAATATCATTTCATCACTTACAGTTGCCACATGTAATATCATTTTATACAGCTATTCGGGGGCCTAAAATATCGATATTTGGTAATTCTTTTGACAAAATATATCATAAATTGTTTTATTTTATGTTATATAAGTAAAACTCAATGATTGAACGAGAAATTAGAAGAAACAAAAGAAAATCAAGGAAAAATGGCAAAGTCCAAAGTTTGAAGACCAAATTGTAAATATTCAATAGTTAATTTGGACCACAAGACAATACTTTGAAAATTTCTAGGAGACAATTGGATGGAATTAGAATTCAAAAAGAAATGGAATATGATCGAAATATTTTTTAAAAATTAATTTTCAATTGTACAAGTTATATTCCAAATTTTTAGCCGAATATTGAGACCCATTTTTTGCATAGTAAACGTCCGAATTGGAAAAGTTATATTTCTAAAAAAGTTGTAGCTATTTTAGATAGTTTTTTAACGCACTTTGAATCACCTTAATCAGGTATCAGAAAAGAATGTTATGACCAAAATACCGACTACTGTGCAGAAAAAAAAAACTTGCGCCCGAAGGCAACTTTCCTTATTCGATTGGAACTCTTTTGGAAATCAATTTGGACGTGATTTTTAACCAATTTTCTACTCCTACAAATACCTAACAATAGAATACATATTAGAGACCTCTTATATATACATCTCATACTCCAATATTCATCAATTATTATCATCAAATGAGGAAAATTCATAATTTTTGTTAGAGAATTGAAGGGGACTTGCAATAATTCAATCAAGTGGAGATTCAAACTTGATTTTTTTTTATTTTTTTATTTTTTTTTTGGGAAAAGAAGAGAATGTACAAGTGGAGATTTATCAAGAAACTATTGAAGAGATTCAAGATTTATCTTCATCTTCTCAATTTATCAAAAATCATGGTTATATCTTTTTACTTAAATATGATTTCTTGTAATTTCGATATGTTATGCTAGTTTTATACATTGTTAGGATGAGATGAACCCTTGTTTTGAAATTTTTAATATTAATTAATTATTTTGACGACTAGTATGTTTGTTTTTTTGGATGTTTATTATTGTTTTCACCGACTTTTCAATTAATTATCTAGTAATTAGAATGATTTATTGAAATCTTTTATTATCGAGAGAGATAATAGGTTTAAACTAAAAATAATAAACATTGTAAAGTTTGATAGGGGATAGAGATATACATCTATATTTTACATGATTTTTATAGGTGTTCTAGATCGTTTCATCGAGAGATAGGAAAGTCACGTGAGGGAAATAGATTTGATAACTATCGAGATAAGTTTTCAATTAAATTAGGAACATTGGCTAACAAGAATGATTACAAATTGTCACTTTAATTTATTGTGCTAAAAATGGATTAATAAGGGGGATTTGACATCTAGCAATACTTTCACATATTTGAAATCAAACCAGTTAAATTGTTTTCTAGTTTAATCGATAATTTAGATATTAGTATAGAAAACTCAAAACATATTTGCTATTCGATTAAGGTTGCTATTAGTTTGAGGCTTAGTCCGAGATTTTTTTGGCTCGAGCCGAGCAAAGTCCGGCCAAAAAAATGAGGCTTAGTCCGAGCCTTATCGAGTCAAGCCGAGCCGGCTTGATTTTTTTAATGTCAAATCTATGTTTTTTACTTAAAGAATTTATACGTACTATAAATTAAATAAAAAAGTTCGGCTCGACTTGAGCTTTTTTAGGCCCAAGTCGAGCCGAGCAAAGCCCGACAAAAAAAAAAAGGCTCGGCTCGGTGTAATTGATCCCGAGCCGGCAAGCTTTTTTTCCATCCCTACACTCTACTATATTATTTGTTCACGATTGCATCACTTGCAGGAAATCAAACGATCAAAAGCCAAGGTGATGAGCCTATCAACCAATGGAAAATAACAAGAACTTGTTTTCAACCAATTTATTAGCTACACAAGATATGCTATTGAAATTAAAGAAAGCTTCATTCCTTCTCACAAACATAAAAACTTGTCAAGTTGGGGTCTGAGTAATAAGAGCTCTTTACTAGTGAAGTCCAAAGGATAGAATTGAGCAAGACGTAGCAATTTAGTCCTATCAAAAGCAACAAATGAGGATTTTGGACTCAACAAATTGAAGAAAACATATTGATATACAAGCCAACTAACTACAAAATCTATCAGGACTGTGGCCTATTGAAAAAGAAGATTGATATGGAGATATCCAAACTTCATGCAGAGAATAAAGGGCCGAGGAAGGAGATTTTGTCAATGAAGTCACATCTGATTGAAATTAATGACATTGCGCGTCATTTAAACAGCTCTTCGAAGTTGAATGAGGTCATTCACACTCAAAATGATTTGAAAGATGGAATAAGCGACATCGGGTTCGTTTGTGGAAGCTTTTGTTGAATCAATTTCTGTTATTTTATCTTCATTTATGGATGAAGCTCATACAATGTTGTCTAGGAATGGACATTCTAGGGAACAGGTATGTAGCTAAGCACCAATGAATATTTATCATTCAATTCAATTTCATACCATTTTTTCATGCAATTCTGTACTCACGAAAACAGGAAGAAAAAGTTGATGATGTGGCTATTAGGAAAGGCAAGAGTCACGTGGAATCTAATTCTGGTCACAACATCCTCAATTGAATATGATTTCGAAAATACTTCATTTGATCTTGGCGTTGGTGCTACATAAATTCAGACAAAGGCTGATGACTCATTTTTTGCAAAGAAAGAAGTGCAAGTCAATGAAGTCATTGCACGTGTACTACGGTATGCTGAAGTCGATAAGGAAGAGGTGAGATAGAAAGAAACATTTAAAATTCTAATTTATAATTTTCATCTGATTCTTTTTACGCTATTTCATTATCATTTTTATATTTTAGGCTCTGAAAGTTACACCAGCACAGGCTTCTTTTGGACTTCCTATCAAGAGAGTGCATAAGCTATAAAAACTCTTCTATCTTCGTTTGTTAAGGTTGATGCATGTCATGCTACCACCAGAGCAAAATCTAAAACTCGAAATATTGTTTTCCAAAACTGTTTAAATTAAGTGGACAGTACAGACATGATTTCCTTTTATAATTAGTTTGACAGGGAGATACAAGCTCTGAAAAAGGTACATTTAATGCATATTATAAGTGTTAAAGTGACTGAAGATTGCTACTGTGACCTGTTATTAAATTTTGTTACTACAACAGGGCTGGTCACAGATGAACAGCTTTGGTCACAAAATAATATAACTCGATTCACATTATTGTTAATTTCAATTATGAGTGCATATATGTGTATACGGGGCTAAACTCAATGAGACTGACAATGTGATAAGTCCGCCATTTGTATGTGGGACAGTCCTTGTCCATCAAAAAACTTGGTTGCATTCATTGATTGATTCAAATTCTAATTTAATAGCACGGTACAATATTGCAAACATTTTTCACATATAGAAATAATTCACATAACTTATGTATGTTATTTTTTATTCATGACAGCACTTGGATGCGTGCTTCTATTACATTAGACAACTTGAAAAGTTGGGGGATAGTGTGAAGATGAAGGCAAAGACATGTCAATCTAGAGATTATACCCCAATTTTGTTGAAGACCCAAACATCATAAATGAGAAGCAGAACTTCTCAAAACCATCAATGGTGAAAGGTTAAAATTTAATACATCTTGGAGAGAAGTTCACTACGTGCTTCTGCCCATCATGCCTTTGATGAATCTGGCTCATTGGATATTAGGTAGTTGGACATTAATAAACATGTCGTGTACATTTTCAATTCTAGCAACAAAGCATACATAGACAACATGGTTCATGAAGGTGTAGTATCTATTGTGAAAAATACTTATATAATTGCTGAAAGTGGTTGCACTACAAGAAACTACCTCTATAGAAACGGATTTTTACAAACGAACTCAATCCGTTGCTATTAGTAACGAATTATCAACGACTTTCCAACGACATATTTTAAAAAATTTATAATTATAAAGTAAATGTCTTAGCAACGGAATTACCAACGACATATTACCGTTACAGAGATTTCGTTGTTGATCCGTTGGTAAATTTCGTAATAAAATATAAATTATAAAATATAAAATTTTACCAACGAAATTGCAACATGCTAACCATGGAAAGTAAAATACAAATAAAAAAAAAAATTGAAATTTACCTACGAATCTATTCGTTGAGAATCCGTTGGCAATATTATTCAAATTAATTATTTTTAAACCTAAAATATTACCTACAGTTTGTTGTGTTACTAATTTATGGGAATTAAAAATAAATCAAATATAATTTAAAAACAAAACGCAAGACGCAGCCCCTGATTAATCGACCCTCATTCTTGCCCTAAGATTACTCTCAACGACGGCGACGGCGACTCTCATTCTCTCAACTTGGACATCAGAAACGGCAGCCAGTGATTTGCCTCCTTCTCAAACCGATGGATGAACGACCTTCACAAGACGCAGCACCTTCGAGCCCTTGACTTCTCAAGACGCGGAGCCGACAGCAGACCTTCGAGTTCGAGTTCACATTTCCACCGGCGATTCGACGGCAGAAGAAGAAGGTAAAGCCCCTGATTCTGATTCTTGAAGCCTACTCAAGCTTTTCTTAACCTTTGTTTCTGTTATTTACTTATTTTGATTTGTGTTTTGTTTACTGTTGTAATTTTTTATTTTTAGCTTATGAAATTACTTTTGAATTGCTATTGAATTTTTTTGCATTTGCTCTTGAAATTACACCTCGAAGCCTCTGGCCTGTGAAGCCCTCGAACCTGATTCGGTGATTCCTGAAGCCTGCTCAAGTCTCGATGTACTCTGTGACTGTGATTGTGAGTTTGCTTACTTTGTCTCTCCTATAGCTGAAGCCATGCTATGATGTCTGAAATTATAGCATAAAGTCATTACTTGTTAATCCATTCTTGTCAGTAGAAAAAACTAATATATTGTGCAATGGAAATGGAAACTTGAGAATGAAGTTTGCAACTTTAGTTCCAGTTGCCAAGAGGAAGGACAAAAGTATGAATTTGAGAAAAAAAAATAGAGATATAGTATTCAAAGATGAAACGCAGTGATTGAGAACTTCCAATAAAGGAACTAAAGTAATCCCAATAATAGGAAATTTCACCTGAATTGGAGATGTTGTTCCTGGTCTTGTCCTGAACATTAGCTGCCATCTACCTTGAATTAAACCTGAACTTGTCTGTCCAGTCAATACATTCTCACTCAGCATCACAATGCACAGATTATCATGAAATATTATAACTTGTGATCACACGAATAAACCTAAAGAACATGGTGATTGAAATTTGCAATCTAAAGGTCTTACGTTAAGATTGAAGCATTACAGTTTCACAAATCCAGGAAAAGAAAACCAGAAAATTACAATAACACGAGAGTGAACAAATTAACATATTTCAAAAGCTGATTAGACTAAAATTTTGTCAGCACATAAAAAGCAATTGGAAAAGGATTTGTGTCTTAAGATTAGTCTTTTGAACATTTTGAAGGACAACATTCAATTTTAGAGTGGATAATAGCTACACTATTTAAGGAATACAAATTGATTCTGTATGGCAGCTCCTAATTACCTTATTTCATTTTGGTAAGATCTTATTATATATTTTGTAAAACTTTACTTCAGTTAGTTTTATTACTTTTTATTAATGATTTTTTTTTTGGTCATAAGATGAGGTCTGGTCTGGTTTTATAATTAGTACGCTTGAAGCATTTGGAGATTATGGCATCGGACCGCAGTTGGATGTTGAATCGATCAGATGAAGGATTTCTTTCGGACAGATTCATTGAAGGTGTTGAAGAGTTCATTGAATTTGCCATGTCTCGAACAAGAGATTGAGATATGATCAAATGTCCATGTTTTATATGTAAAAACGTGAGATTTCTGGAAGGAGATGATGTGAAATTTCATCTTTACAAATATGGATTTACAAGGGGCTATACACAGTGTAACGCACATGGAGAACCATTCAGTTTCAATGGGCCAAATTTGGTTGAATCCTCAACTGCACAAGCTCCAACCATTGAGAGCCATGAAGCAATGGTGATAGATGCGATGGGCCCTGAAATGTACCATAATTATTGTGCTCAAGAGGAACAAACCCCTAATCAACATGCTGCAAAAAGGAAATGAGTGCAAAAAGACAGTTTTTTTTTTTTTTTTTTTTTTGTAAATTTGAATGATACTTTGTGCTGTTCTGTCAATAACAACTGCAGACTTCACAACCATTTTGGATGGTGTATTTTGTGCTCCTTATTGTACTGAACTATGGTTGATTCAGTTGCACTTTTCATTGAATGCATTTGATCCATCTATGCAGGAGAAGAATGGAGCAGAATGTTGGATTCTATCTTCATTGAATGCATTTGATCCATTTTTATTTATTTTTTTTTTATCATAATTTGGGTCTAATCAATCTTAATTAAAATAAAGATGTTAAATTGTACAAATATTGGAATTGTTTCTTAAAAAAATATTATTAAAATTAAGTTTTCTTACCTATAATGAAATAAGTTGGGTACTATTTGTGCCAAACAATGAATAAGATTAAACTTATTTATATTTGGTGTAGTACGTGTGTCAAATATAATTTAGAGGAAATTAAAATCAGCCCTATATTTAAAGATCCAATTTCAAAAATAGAAGACAAGGCTTAAAATGAGTCATATTTAAAACCTTACTTAGAATCGAACCAATAGAATCAAAATCGAATCAAAACCATAACCAAATGATTTTTTTTGTTCGAAGAACCAAAATCATTAATTTTTTTTTTGGTAGAACCGAACCAAACCGCTTGGTTTGGTTTGGTTTGGTTTGGTCTGGACATTTTGTCCACCCCCAAACTCTAAGCAGCCTTCAGTATTTCATCGTATATTTCTCCCCCGACATCAAAATTGAAGTGATTCAATGTGCGTTGAAAAGCTAAGTGAAATTGACATTGACTTGATTCATGGAAGTACCAAACGTTTCCTTGATTCTTGACGTTGTATTTAAAAAAAAATGTAAAGAACTAGAAGTAGGGCTGGCCGTGGGTCGGTTCAGTTCGGGGTTTTTCGGTTCCAAAAGTTTCGAGTATTTAATAAATGGAACCGTCGGGTCCAAATATAATTATGGAACCGTTCGGGTTCGGTTCCGTTCGGTTCCGTTCCGTTCG
>JAGHKM010000084.1:0-44804 GCA_019097785.1 Fraxinus excelsior
TCCATATCAAGAATTATAAAATCGGCCGGGAAGATGAACTTGTCCACTTTGACTAGAACATCCTCAATGACACCCCTTGGATACTTGATAGATCTATCAGCCAATTGCAAGGATACAGTGGTTGCCTTGGCCTCTCCCAAGCCCAGTTTCCTGAAAATTGACAAAGGCATCAAATTAATGCTAGCACCAAGATCACATAAAGCTTTACTAAAGTTTAAATCACCAATTGTGCATGGAATAGTAAAACTCCCTGGATCTTTGATTTTTGGAGGCAATTTGTTTTGTAAAATAGCACTACATTCCTCCGTTAGCATCACCGTCTCATGCTCCTCAAGTTTTCTTTTGTTGGAAAGAATGTCCTTCATGAATTTGGCATAACTTGGCATTTGAGCTAAGGCATCGGCAAATGGGATGTTGATGTGTAGCTTCTTGAACACTTCCAAAAATTTGCCGAATTGAGCATCAAGCTTATGCTTTTGAAGTCTTTGTGGAAAGGGAATAGGGGGTACATATGCCTTAACCGGTATTGGAGCCTTTAATGTTGATGGCTCCGGCTCACTTTCCTTGGCGACTTCAATGCTAATACTAGGCTCTTGAACAATTACATCTTCCTCTATGGGTGCTTTGTCGGATTGAACCCTTGGCCGTGTCACCGTAATTTCGGGTAATTGCACCCCACTTCTAGTGGTAATAGCTTGTACATTCTCTCTTGGATTTGTTTCGGTATTGCTAGGCAATGCTCCTTGTTGCCTTTCGGAGAGAAGCTTGGCAATTTGGCCCACTTGACGCTCCAAATTTTTTATGGAGGCATCATTACGTTCTTGATATTGCAATTGATGGTTCGCCAACTTAGCAATGGCCTCTTCCCATCCTTCTTTCTTCTCTTGTGGTCTCGGGTTTAGCACATTTTGATTGTTCCCATAAGAGAAGTTTGGATGATTTCGCCAACCGGGGTTATAAGTTTGAGAGTAAGGATTATACCCTTGGCGTTGGAAGTTTTGAGCATATGCCACTTGCTCGGTGGATGTCAAATTACTACTTATTAATGGGCAACTCGGACTTGGGTGATTTGCTCCACAAATATCACAAATAGGTGGAGATTGTATCATATGGGCGGAATGAGAGCTAGAAGTAGATGTAGAAAGTCCTTCTACCTTCTTTGCAAGAGACTCAATCTTTGCTAGAACCATTGAAAAGGCTTCAACATCTCGAGCTCCACCAACCCCTCTTTGCGAACCCCTATCCGGCCACATAGCACTTTGCTCACTCATTACCTCAAATAGATCATATGCTTCCCGAATACTCTTCTTCTTAATTGAGCCATTAGAAGATGAATCTACATTTGAACGGCAAGAAGGAGTCAACCCGGCATAAAAATAATTTACTTGTTGCCCCATTGTGATTCCATGATTTGGACATTTCCGAAGCATATCTTTGAACCTCTCCCAAGCCTCATGAAAGCTCTCCAATTCGAATTGTTGGAAGGTGGTTATGTCATGCTTGAGTTTGGCTACTCGAGCGGGTGGAAAGAATTTGGTTGTAAACTTTTGAACAAACTCCGCCCAACTATTTATGCTCCCGGGTGGTAAAGTTTCAAGCCACTCCCTTGCCTTATCCTTTAGCGTATGGACAAATAATCTCATTCGGATCGCCTCCACATTCACGCCCTCATATTTAAAATTGCCAACATTCTCCACAAATTGTGCAACATGAGAGTGTGGGTTTTCATCAATCCTTCCATAAAATGGGATGGTATTGGAAAACAAACTGATGACGTCCGGTCGAAGTTGAAAGTTTGGATGCCCATATGAAAGGTAGACAATACTTGATTCATTCTCTACCACAGGTGGATTCATGAAATCCCCAAATAGCATATCTTCCTCATTCACAGCAGGTTCTTGAGCCCTACCCGCTTGGTTACCAAAACCAGGTGGAATGCCACCTTGTCTAATATTTTCTGGTTGAGCATTTGGTTCCACATTTTCTCCTTGTTGGGCCATCTCAATCAATTGTTGGCTTCTTAATTCCCTTTGTTCCCGTCGCCTTCTTCGAAAAGTCCTTTCAATATCTGGATCAAGTTCGAAACGATCAAAACTTTTCGAACGAAGCATACACTACCGAAGACCTAAGAGAATAAAAATTAAGAAGTCAACTTCACAATAAAGATATAAAAGCTATACAAAAGAACAAAAACTAAAAATTGTGAAAATTAGATTCAACTAAGATGGTAATTAAAATAAAACACTCCCCGGCAACGGCGCCAAAAACTTGTTCGCTAAAATAATATACCGCAAGTGCACGAGTCGCGTTCAAGTAATAAAGTGGACTTTTTGAGTCCGGATTGTCGATCCCTCGAGGAATGTTACTTTTGATTACACAACTTAGTCAATTTAATTTTAACATTAAAAACAAACACACAATTTGATTTCATATGTGAGACGAAAGAGAAAATGAATTTGAAAATCAATTAAAATAACTATTATAAAAGAGAAGTAAATTCGGATTATAAATGAGTTAGGATTTACGATGTCACTTGACCGTCATTTCTTTAATATCGCAATAAACCAACAATGCAAATTACCAAGTTAAGACATTAGACCCGATTTTTCAAGTTTAGTTAATTACCTCTCTCGAGCGAAATTAACCCTAATTGATTGGTTAACCTACTATATCTCTATGTCGATTAAAACCAAACAACCGCATTAAATCAATGTGAAAATACTCAATGGGTCACCTAGAGTTTTGGAGTATATCTCTATCTCCTAAAGCAACATAGGGCATTAATTATTTTGGTCCAAGAATGCACAACAATCTCTCAATGATTGCACAAACCACCTAACTCAATCATCTATTGGCCACATACATGATGAAAATTGAAACACAATAATAAATGCACAATAACCATAGAAATTAAAGCATTAAATGATGAATATTAACATTAATGAAACTTAGGTCAAGTTACACCATAAATCCTAACATTAAACACTTAGCCCATTGTAGAATAGAAGCACAAAAAGAAAATAAAGAGAGAACCCATTACAAAATTAGGAAGATAATAGAAAAATTCAAGATAATAGAAGAAAACCTTCCCTTGAATGTATTCTATGAGATATATTGGATTGAACTCTTGAATATCCCTTCAAACTCCCAAATTTTTGCTAGATATTGTCTCCTTCTTCTTGCCTATTCTCTCTTTTGAAATGTTCTCTTATATTCCTTGCCCTAGAAGTGAAGAGAAAAATGGTATTTAAAGGGCCAAAAATCGACTATGATGAAATTGCAAAAGAACCCCCGAATTTTACGCGAAACAGGCAAAATTTGCCCAGCCGGAAAGCGGCGCGCGCGCACGGGCATTCTTGGCGCGCGCGCACAGTGTAAACATTTTAGGCTCGGTATATGAAAAACCCCTTCTCGCGCGGGCACCAAATTAAGCCTGCGCGCGGGCACAGGCCTTTTTCTTCTTTTTTTTTCTTCCTTTTGTCTATCTTAGTCCTCCACATAATTGCACTTCAGTCCCTTAACTTTGATCATGTACAATCTGGTCCTCAAGTTTTGATCTTTATACCAATTTTGCCCTCCAAAATTTGCAACCCAAGGTCCTCCAACTTTTTGACTTGTTCACTTTGGTCCCCAACTTCACACTTTTTGTACGCTTTTGGTCCTTTTTTCTTCATTTTGCTTTGTTCTCTCTTCTTAGGTGATTTTTGGCCTACAAAGCAAATGTCACACAATTGTAAGTAGAAATTTACTCATTTTAATCAATAATTAGCTTTTTTAGGTATTAAATAAGTGTGCTAAAACACACTTATCAGGTCACCAGGAAGACGGTACTTTAAATTGTACCTCATTATTCACTAAACTTTATACATTTGCACTCCATTACACACCAACTTTCGTTTATAACTCATGCCTACATTGAAGAAAGAACTTACACGAGGCAACTAACTCTCTCCAAAATAAAAAAGAATAATATATTTGAGGCTTACTTCCGAAATCGTCTTACGTGTGGCGGTTAGTAATTTGATGCATTAGACAATAAAAAACTACCACATTAATGCATCAAATCACTAACTGCCACATGTATACCACGTACGATTACGGTAGCGAGCGACAGCAAATAGCATTCCTCAAACAAAAAGCCAAATGCCAAGTCATTTAAAGAAACACGCCTTAGCCCATTGAATTGAAATTGTGATCACAAGAATTAAAGATAATTTTTTAGGCGAAGTGCGAAGTAAACCAAACACGGACGCACTCATATTTTTCTGTTCCAAAGCTCCATTGAAGGTCTATAAGAAATAAGAAGAGAATATGACAAATAACAAGAAACTTGCAGAGTAATTTCCATTTGTATATATTTCTATCTTTTGTGAAGGATTTTACAACTTATATAGCTTTATAATGTTGTGTAAAAAGAAAAGAATCTATTACAAAGAAAACAGAAAAAATGGTAGAAATAACGTACATAACAAAATGCTAGTAATGTAAATCTTCTAGACTCTTTTGCTTCTAGATTATTCTCTCCTTGTTGGATCACCATTGAATGATGATATCACTCAATGTATCCGAAGTAGGTATGTAACCCTGTCTTGGTCAAAAAGCACAATGGCAAGTAGAGAGTTTGTGTGGATTTCTCAAACCTGAATCAAGCTTGCCCTAAGGACACATTTCCACTCCCTTGGATAGACCAACTAGTGGACTCAACAGTTGGACACAAACTGCTTAGTTTTATGGATGTCTACTACCGGTAAAATCAGATCTCAATGTTCCCTGCTGACGAAGAGCATATGTCCTTCATATCGAACAAGGGTCTTTATTGCTGTAAGGTCATTCCCTTTGAGTTGAAAAATGCATGGGCCACTTGTCAACAAGATGTTCGCTGACCTCATTGGAAAGACAATGGAGGTATATGTGGACGACATGTTGGTAAAAAGCTTGAAGTCAGAGGGTCATGTCAAGCACATAGGCGAAACATTCCAAATATTGCGGAGGTACATGATGAGGTTTAATCCCCTGAAATGCACCTTCAGAGTTACCTCTGGAAAATTTCAGGCATACATGGTCAATCAAAGAGGCATTGAAGCCAACCTAGAGAAGATTAAAGCCTTAATTGAAATGAAGTCACCTCATAAACCTGAAGAGGTACGCCTTATGGACGTGTAGTTCCTTTGAACTGCTTCGTCAAGATTCTGAAGGTAGGAAATAGGTTCCAGTGGACGAGGAATGCAAGGTAGCCCTACAAGAGTTGAAGAAACACTTAGGACATACTCCGCCCCTCTCCAAACCCAAGATTGACAAACCACTATGGTTGTACCTAGCGGTAACCCCTGACGCAATCGGTTCAGTTCTTATAAGAGATAAAGGTGGTCACCAGCTGCCCGTTTATTATGTAAGCAAATCACTTTTGGCAGTAGAGAATTGTTATCCATACATAGAAAAGTTAGCACTCTCCTTGGTGACAAATTCCCAGAAATTGACACCATATTTCCAAGCCCACACCATACACGTGCTAACTAACTTCCCTCTCAAGCAAGTGCTACAGAAGCCGAGAAGATTACTAAAGTGGGCAGTGGAAATTAGCAAGTTTGATATTGTCCCAATTTGTTCTTAATTTGTTCTTAATCCTAGAATGTGAAAACTTTTTTTGTTCACGCTCAATTGACTGCACATCTGATTTACATTCTTTATAAATTTAGTGTTTTTCCAAAACCACTATCGTAAAAGTTAGGATTTATCACATTCGACACGAGCAAAATTACCTCATTTCAAGATATAGAAAATGTGAATTAATGACAAACAAACAAAATGAAGAATTGGAATAAAAACCTAGATCATATGAAAGGATAAGAAAGAACAAGAAAAATCTGACATATGTAAATACAAGATTCACAAGGTATGCAGGCATTTTTTAGTCTTCTCTTCTATAACAAAATAAGGAGATATATGATGACAGACTAGCTTCATCCTTTCCACAACTTCCAGCTCATCATCTACAAGATTTTCATTCTGCATGATTGCAGATGACTTACACTCCATTAGGGATGGGCAATGAGTTAGGGATGGGCAATGAGTCGGGTCGAGTCGGGCCGATTTTTACCCAAACTCGATACGGCCCGAATTTAGCGATTTTAGCCTATTTTCTAAACCAAACCGCCCCGCTCACTAATAGGAACCGACCCGGCCCAACCCGAATCGGTTCGAGTCGGGTCATCAATTTTTTCCCCGATTAGAGAGAGATAATGGGAGAGGAAAAAAGAGGAGGGAAATGGCTAAAATGGTAACTGTACAGTTTCAAGGTAAATCTATAGGCTGCAAGAGTATTGCAGAAAGCTGAAAAGGGAAAAATGGACTACCCCTATGGCCTCTGCTTTTGGGTAAGAGATAGTGTAAATTCAAATTTCCAACCAATTAATATACTGGTTTTGCAGCTCTCCATTCAACCCCTACTTCATTAAGCAAAATTCACTACACAACATTTGTTAAACATCTTTAAAAAAACAGGTACATGAAAAGGGAAGCATCTTGTATTTGAAAAGTAAAGAGCCAAAAAAACAATTCTTCTTTTAACCAGTTCATCTGTGATTATGTTTGAAGAATTGATGAAACCAAAAAGCATAAAAAACACAACCAACCACAACTCATTGCAATTCTTCTTCAGATACAATAACTAGCTTCGCCAAACATCTCCTCATATATCCGGATTCTTCAATAGCTTTGAAATCTCCCCTTATACGGAAATTAGTGGCGCATGTCACAGGGGCGGAGATAGGGGTGGGCTGTAGCCCACCCTTGCCCAAGCCCAGCTCATGTTAAAAAAAAATTGGTTGAAGCCAGTCCACGCCACCGTCCAAACCAATAAGCCGTCTGCAATTCTCTCTGTAATTTGATTTCAGAGCAAGAATAACATCAGAAAAGAAAAGAAAGAGATAATAGTAAATGCCTCCGAAAGCAGCTAAATCAAAGGAAACCCCAGCTGAACGGCCGATTCTTGGTCGGTTTTCCTCTCAAGTCTCACCTTAAAATTGGAATTGTAGGTTTGTAATTTTTATTTTCATATGTGACGTGTGCAGGGGCGGACCTAGATTTAATTTTGAGTGGGGGCGAAACTAGTCCGTCGAAGTAGAGGGGTCTAAAGTTGAAGGGGTGGGGGCCTACGGGGGTTCGGGGGCAGCGCCCTCGAAAATTGCATTTTCCTAACTAGTTCATGCTATATAGGCCATGAACGAAACCTCTCACCCTACATCAAACCCACAAATATATTCGCTCTGATCATGCAACAGTTTTTGCAATCACAGGTTGTCAAAATGAGATTTACATAACATGTCAATTCTTCAGCAATATTAGCCACTTGAACTACTACGTGGCCAAAATACTTTCCTTTCGAATCGTGGACTTCAATTGTCAAATCATTTCCAAGCCCTTCTGGCAAGCTGTATTCAAGTGGGAAGAAAATTTAACCATCCACTTTATGAGATTGAAAAATATGTAACAAGATTAAAGAGAAAAAGATTACATACAAAATTGAGTTTCACCAGATCCTGGCTGCATTCAAGATAGAAAATAAGCTAAAAAAACTGTAAAAAATAAAAAAATAAAAAATAAAAAAAATTTGTTTTTTTTTTCAGTGGGGGCGGCCGCCCCCGCTGGGCCCTTCGTGGGTCCGCCCCTGGACGTGTGATCTCCTTGTATATATGTTATGTTTATCTAGTAGTACATAATCTCATTTTTGGTCGCTGTGTGAAATGTTGTGAATTCTAATTTTAACTGTTTGTTTTGGTCTCTGATAAATTTGGATCAATATTTAATTATGTTTAGCATTTAAGTTCTCAACGGATTTCTAGATTGCCATCTATTTTATTTCTGGACTGTAAAATGATTTCTTTGATTCCATTGCAAGTATATATATATATAAATAAAAGAAAGGATTTTTTCATGATTTCGTGTTTGTATATTTGCTCAGACAGAAACTTAATACTGCTCTCTTTAAATAATTGTTTTAATTTTTATTGGTTTTCAGGTTGGGTTGCCAAACGTGGACAAATCAACTCTTTTCAACACCCTTAACAAGTTATCCATTCCCGCTGAAAATTTCCCCTTTTGTACTATTGAGGGTTTTATCCATTATTTTGCGTGTTTCTCTTTTCACGACGTTTAACAAACTCCTCTACTTTAATGTTCTAAAAGTTCTCATTTACACTAGTAATTACTCGAGGAAGTGTTACGACCGTGATTTTTTATTACTAATTTTTGTCATGTCTGGTGTCACTGGAATTCATTCTCTTACATTCTCATGTCGTGTAGGTGCATTTGAAGATCCTGATATCATCCATGTTGATGACTCTGTGGATCCCGTGAGAGATTTAGAGGTTATATCTGCTGAATTGCGGCTCAAGGTAAGTTTGAGATAAACTTGGGCATCAAGATTTGAATATTTTTTTGCACATTTTGTTAATAGGCATCCGTATTGTCCCTTGGGTCTTTCTGTGTTTCTTGTTCTCTTCAATAGTTTTCAATTCACGCTACTCCTCAGTTTTGATGTTTCTGAACATTCTGATGTTCCACGTGACATAAGGATCTTGAATTCATGGCGAGGAAGATAGAGGATCTTGAGAAGAGCACGAAGAGAAGCAATGACAAGCAATTGAAAATAGAGCACAAGGTGTGTCTAAAGGTTTGCATTTTATCAACTATCTCAATATTAGTTTTCTTATTCAGTCATTCTATCATTGGTGCTATCTGTTATAGAGTCCGTTCTAATACACCTATATGTGGTTTTCTGGTCGATTGTTTAACACTAAACATTGAACGAGAATTTAGTATGAATTTAGATCTAGATTCTATTATAGATGAATTTTATGCTATAAAACATTGTCGGGTACAACTGTAATAGGTAACATTGTGTTACAATTTTCCTTGCTATATATAAATTTTATTCGTACATTACGTTTTAAAAATTTTAGCCCCTCGTATGATGAATTCCTGGCTCCGCCACTGCGCATGCATGAAGTTTGGTCTTGAGCATAGAAGATTTCACGTTTTAGTGGATTTGAGGCAGGGTTAGGATTTTTAATATTGGGTGGGGTAGTTTAAGTGGGTTTAAACCCGACCCGACCCGACCCAAATAATTTTATACTTGTTTGGAACCCGACCCGTTTTCGAGTCGGGTTGGCGATTTTCGATTTATGGGCCCAGGCCTACACTCCATCATGCATAGAAAATTACAAATGAAGAGTTCCAAAATGCAGCATATTTACAGCAATAATGATGATTAATCCCTTACATACTTTCTCCATTGCTTGTGTTATCAGTTTTGCAGAGATAATGCCCACCTAGAATTCCGATGCACAAATTAGAGCAAAAATAAATAAAAATGAAAAGAACACTCGTATCCTATCTAAGAAATTGCTTCCTGACATGATTAATAATCAGACAGCAACGAGAATTGAATATAAGAGTTACAATAGTCACTACGAAAACGGTTTAACAATTTCATGGGTGATATACTTGAGATTCTACTAAACAAATATACTTCACTGATTTGATGGGTAAATATATAGCCCTTGTTTGATCCCCATTTTGGAGAAAAAATATATTATGAAATAGTGATTTTTTAAAAAATATGTGGTTAAAAAATAAGAAAAAGTTTTCGATTTACGTATAAAATTATTTTATTGAAAAATATGTGGTTAATAATGAGTTTTGGAAAAAAAAATATTTTTTTTTTCAAAAAGAACAATTTTGTCTAGATGGTTCGCATGAGAGCTTTTTCTTAAGGCTAAAAATGCACGTTTAAAAGAAAATTTTAAAAGGGGAAAAAAGTTTCATCCCCATAATTAAAATCAAATGAATACTCGGTTAATAGGCCAATATAGGAAATGAATACTAATTTAGGGCTCGGCATAACTTTTAAAAAGTCAAAAGAAACTTTTGAGGCTTAAAAACAACTTTTGAACTCGTTTGACTATTTATATGAAAGTGTTTCTTCTTGTTGGAAGATTTTTAGAAGAATCGATCCAATTTGATTTCCTTTAAAACACTTTTGGAATAAAAAATTATTTTAAAAATTAGTTTTCAAATAAAAATTAAGGTAACTTCTTTCAAAAACACTTCTACAAGAAATAAAAGCAAAAGTGAAAGTAAATATACACTAAACTAAACTTTTTAAGAAAATTTACTTACAAGTAGAAGAATATTTATACTATATTGGTGAAAGTTAAAACATCTAAAGATTTAAGTTACTTATTTCTACACCAAAATAATAATTACTTTGGTAAAAACTAATTATTTTAAATTCAACATATATATAAGTTATCAAACAAAAAGTTGCTAAAAGATCATTTCAATTTTCTTAGTAAAAAATGCTAGTCGATAAAGAAGAAAAACACAAAGAATAGGGATACAAAGTAAGGTTTAGAATTCACAATGATAAGATTTATGACAAAGTCTAGTTCAATTGTAGGGATGTTGCCGTCCTTAACCCAAGGCAAATATCCTTGTCACATTATCCCGATTAAGCTGGTAGTGAAGTAGATCTCGATAGGGTCGAACCAATTAAAATTATCGTCCTTGATCAATTATCTCCTATAGTGAAGGTTGATATCGAGCAGCAACGCCATAGAGTATATATTTAACACAAAAATGACATTCCCGTCTCGAAATATAAGTTTTGCTTATTCTAGGGCCCCGTTCGGTAGGGATTAAAATCCAATTAAAATTAAAAATATGACCATTATTGAGTCTCACTCGTCTAATAAAAATCAACAATAATGGCTAATTTTTCAATTTTAATCCCTACCGAACGGACCCTAGATATTAACAAATTCTACACTTCTCCCCGCAAAAATTACAAGGTAAAAACTTCTTTATTTATTCTATTCAAGATATTACATTTTCTAGTATTTCTAACAGAGTCAAGTAGCTCAGTCAACATTTTAGTATTCTTATTCGTTTTAAATTTCCTAATATGTACATTATTTCATTCTATTACATTATTATATTTTGCGGGTTGATCACTTTTGGTCCCTTCTCGATAGTATGTGCCTTTTGTGCCTCTGAATTTATATTATATCACGGGAGTATGATACCATTTTAAAAGTCAAAAACTATTTTCGAGAATAAGAAGTTATTTATGACTATGTTTTGATAATTTTCTAAAATTGCTTTGTATGGTTTGATGAATTTTTAGAAAAAGTCGGCTTAAGAAATAGAAGAAAAACATAAATTCTAATCGTAAATATAGTATTAATTAAAATAAATCTAAGACATGGAGTGAAGATATTTATCACCTTCGATTATAATTGTTTACCTAAAAAACAGAAATTACTTTTTTATATCAACAATGCAATTTTTTTTTGGCTGAAATTTTGATAAGAGTTTTTTCCCTTTCGCGGTTCTAAGTGGTTTTTTGGTGAGTTTTTTGTTTGAAGGAAGAAAGAAGTAGTTTTCAGCGCATTTTCAATTTGAAAGGGCACTTCAATTAGATAATATTGAGCTTTCCAATAGTGTCGACCTTAATTTTTCCTTGGTTACGAGGCGAAGTTTTAGAATAGAAGACCGGATCTTTAAGATTTTTCTGAGATCGTATTAAAAATGGGCGCCTTATATTTGAGGTTGTGTGAAGGCTAGTTATGTCAACGAGTCGAGCCCGAGCCCAAAAAAAAAAGTTTGGGCTCGGCTCGAGCTTTTTTGGGCCGGACTTTTTTTGGCATGAGTTGAGCCGAGCCGAGCAAAGCCAAGCCAAAAAATGAGGCTCGGCTCGGGCCTTAGCGGGCCGAGCCGAGCCCCGCCCCGAGCCAGCTCGGGTTTTTTTATTGTTTGTTTGTTTTTTCATTTTTTTTTTAATTTTGTATTTTTGCCTTTGCAAAGGCAGTAGCTTTCTAGTTGCCATATTTTTCAATTTTTTTTTTAATCATATGGACAGACTCGTCCAGGCCACGAGCCAGCCCGGGCTCGAGCCATCTCCCCAAAATGTGGCTCGGCCTGAGCCTCGGATCGGGCTTTTTACAGGCCGAGCCAGAGCCACCGAGCTTTTTTGCCATCTAGTAAATATTTGGACAAGGCTTTCAATTTGTTGGTCTTCGCTAGATGCTGCTTCAACAGCCATGGCGCTTTAAGCTCTGAGGAGTCGATTATGCACTTCATGAAAAGGTCGAGGAGTCTATCTTTAATTTGTCACTAAAGTTGATGTCAGGTGCTATGGAGAATTATAGGAAAAGGAGGAGAGAAGAAGAGAAAGGATGGGAAAAATAGGAAGGAGAGGGGGAGAGGAAGAGACAACAAGCGGGAAGATATCTAATTTATTTCATTATTAAATGTTGTCTAAATTACAATGCAAAAGACCCCTTTATATAGAGTATCAAATATACTATACTAAATAAGAAATATCTAATAAAAGTAATTAAATCAAACGCTAATAATGTTTACTAAAATACGAATTAAGATTGGAAATTAAATATAATAATATTTCTTAGGGAAAATTGTAGCCACATTACCAAACATTTCACATTTTTGCAGACTTTGCTCAAACATTTCATTTGTGCCACCCACGGTACCAAACTTTTAAACAATTCGCACCTGGAATCCAAATTGATAGAAACCGTTAGTTGACCAAAAATTAAAAATCTGACCAATTGTTGACTAATTTTTAAAGGGCAAAATGGTAACTTTCCTTTTTTCATATAAAAAAAACTAAAATCAAATAATTAAATCAAAAACCAAAAAATCATATTATCTTCTCCACCCACCCCACCCAACCCAACCCAAAACCAAAACTGCCGGCACCACCAAACCCACCTCCGCCACCGTCCAAGGGCAACAATCTCCGGATCGAAGCATGATATTCACCGAAAGGACTTCAAAACCCGTTTTCGCAGCAAAAAATTCCTCTCAAAGAAGAACACAAGAATTCTAATCCCCCATCCCGATAATAATCTCCCAGAAATCAAAACCAAAATCATCAATTCCCATTTCCATAATTGCAAATCGAAAATTTCCTTCTTCTTCAACAGATTAATAGTTAAACTACAAACTAAAGCTGCAATAATCAGAATCAAGCTCAACAGTTGAAGAATCGAAAGTGCACTGAACTTCATTTTCTTGTAATCCTCCGGCAAATCTTCATCTAGAAACGGGTCGTCTTCATCGATTTCACTTCCTTTACCTAAAAACTGAGATTTTGTGGTTCTCTGATTCTGGGATTTTTTATTTTTCTCCGGCGGGTCGAGTAATCGGGACTTGGTTTTGGTTCTAAGCAAACTGGATTTTCTCCAGAAAGAAGAGTTGGAGTTGCAAACTAGAACATCCTCGTGTTCGGTGCTGGACGTGCACTTTGGGCCCAGAGCTGCTGTCGTCTCCACCGTGTTGTCGCTAAACAGAACGCGGACCCCTTCGGCATCATCGGCCATAGTTGTTACTCAAACTCTCCTGTACGAGATAAGGGACACTCGGTCACGAAATCGAAATCCTTGTTCGTGGTAGCACTTGGACGGTAGCGGAGGTGGATTTGGTGGTAGGGCAATTTTGGTTTTGGGTTGCGCGGGGGTGGGTGGGGTGGTTGGAGAAGATAACAAGGTTTTTTGGTTTTTGATTTAATTATTTGATTTTAGTTTTTTTTTTATATGGAAAGTGGAAAGTTACCATTTTGCCATTTAAGAATTAGTCAAACTAACGATTTCTTTCAATTTGGACTCCGGATGCGAATTGTTTAAATGTTTGGTACCGTGGGGGCACAAATGAAAGGTTTGGGAAAAGTTTGTAAAAATGTGAAAGGTTTGGTATCGTGGCTACAATTTTCCCTATTTCTTATAATATTGCATCATTTCTCCTCAGTTGAGAGAACTTGACTCCGACAAGTTATATTGCACTTCTTAACCAATGAGGGCACTATTTTTTCCTGACCAAATAACGGTACCATACAGATGTCAACAACTGAACTTGAAAAACATTCCCAAGCATCTGAACTGGCCAAGGGGGTCGGTCTTTCCTTTTTACCAAGTAGCGATAAAAGACCTCAAAAAGCAACAATATGTGCAACTCATCCACAAAATGTATCACAGATTCCACATGAGGAGCACAATGCACTGGAACTGTAAACTGACTTACAAAAACAGATAAATGCAACATCAATGACTCGAATGTGCCCCGATAAAGAAACGATTGCCCTATATTGAAAACGAAACTCTCATTTAAGTGCAATGGCCACTCAAATGGATTAAGTTCAAGTGAGAAACTCGATCTTTTCCTTACATGTGTGGGAAAAGTGTTTGAACGAACAATGACATTGGACAACATGGTAATCCAAGAAGTATTACAGAGTGGAGGTAAAATCATATCAATGTCAACGTTAGAATCATGCAACGGATTAGGCAAGATCAACTTTGGCATGTAATTGAAGATACGTGGTCTATTTGACTTAGGTGGTAACACTATAAATAAGTCATCATCCTCTGTTGAAGAATGAAAAACAAATACAAGTGGATTGCCACATGAATATTCCACATCAGCAGCTCCAGCAAGAGGTTTCAGAAGCAAGAAGAAATTGCCAGTTGTATAAAGAATATACCATAGATGCCGGATAAGGAAGTGTGTGGAAGATGTACATTCTAGAATTTGTATACTCCATTTACTCTCTCTCCAATTCTGTTAGATAGCAATCTGTTAGGAAATGATTGTAGCACTCAGTTTGTTATACCATCTCCTTGTATAAATATGATGTAAGTGACCCGGTTCTATGTGTGTGAAATAATATACAACATTTCCTCCATTGTTCTACTGTTTTATTCATAGCTTGAATTCCATTTTGTGATATGGTATCAGAGCAATTTTAACAATGGCAGATGAACACAGCACAGATGTGCAATCTGCTACACCTCAAGATCCAAATCTGAATCTAAATCCACAGCAAAATGCCCCCATACCAAACCATTACGATCCTACTCATCTTCACAGCCCTTATTATATTGGAGGAAACGATAGTTCTGGAACCATACTGGTTACCCACATTTTGGACAGCACTAATTATTATGCCTGGGCTAGATCCATAAAAAGGGCACTCAGAATTAAGAATAAGCTTGGCTTTATTGATGGAAGCTTGGCTGAACCAACAGATCCCAATGATGTTCTGATGGAACATTGGCTCCGTTGCAATGATCTTGTTATTGCCTGGCTACAAAATACCATGTGTGTTGAAGTAAAAACCAGCACACTATATGCAGACACCGCTAAGGAGCTCTGGCTGGAGCTTGAACACAGGCTAGGCCAGCAGAATGCACCTCGAGTCTATGAGGTCAAACAGGCCATCAGCACCTTGATGCAAAACCAAGATGATGTGAGTGTTTATTTTTCGAAGTACAAAGCTCTACTTGACGAGTTGATGAATTATGAATCCATACCCAACTGCACCTGTGGAGGACTTCGTCATGTCATTGATAACCAGCAAAAGGATTGGGTGATGCGGTTCCTTATGGGACTTAATGAATCCTACAAAGATATTAAAGCACAAATCCTGCTTATTAAGCCATTTCCGGGATTAAATGAAGTCTACTCTGTCATACAACAAGAAGAGAAGAGAAGGCAGATTTCAATGGATTCTCCTGCTACTGAATCAATGGCAATGATGGGAAGAGGAGCTCGAAATCAGTACACAGCTAACCGAACTACCAGATATTTCTGCACTCATTGTAAGATTGCTGGTCATTCATTGGAGAGATGCCTTAAAGTTAACAGGCCATTTTGCTCTCACTGTAATATACCTGGCCACAGCATAGACAAGTGCTTCAAGGTTCATGGATATCCTCCAGCAAACAAGCCATACAACAAAGGAAGGTTTGTTGGCTCTTCAGCTAATCAGGCTACTGGAATACCTATGCAAGAACACAAACATATTGAGAGTGCTGGAAGAGCTCAATCCCCCATCTCACAGGAGCAGTACAAACAGCTGATGACACTCCTCAGTAAACAGAACACTTCAACCACAGTTCATTCAGCCAATCAAGTTCGATCTGATAACAGTCCTTGCACCAATGAGGTTCAAATGCCTACTCTATCTGGTATATCTCTATGCCTTTCTACCTATGCATCAAAATCCCCAGAAAACACACCTTGGATTCTTGACACAGGTGCCACAGACCATATGGTCTGTGACATCACTTTACTCACTAATATTTCAGCACAAGTTAACTACTCTGTCACACTTCCAGATGGCAATAATGTTGATGTCACTCATACAGGGACAGTAAGAATCTCTGAAACACTAATTCTGCATGATGCACTCTGTGTTCCATCTTTTTCTTTCAACTTAATTTCTGCTAGAAAGTTAGCCACTTCCTTGAACTGCTGCCTTATTTTCTTGTCTGAAACATGTTTCATTCAGGACCTTTTGACCTGGAGAACGATTGGAATGGGTAAAGTGAGATCTGGCTTGTACTACCTGCAGCAAAGGGGAACCTCACCATCAGCTTTCTTTGATACCTTGACTACCAGAACCACCACAACAGCTGCTGCAATAAAAACTGAAGAATTTGACCTCTGGCACTATAGATTAGGACACCCCTCATCTGCTGCTGCTCTTGAGTTCTTAGGCAGTAGTAAAACCTCCATACCTTGCATGATTTGCCCCTTAGCCAAAATGCATAAGCCACCCTTTCCTGTTAGCCAACATCAATCAGAAAAATGTTTCGATTTAGTTCACTGTGATCTTTGGGGACCATGTAGTATGGCTGCCTATGATGGCTCAAGATACTTCCTAACAATAGTGGAAGATTACAGCAAATGTACTTGGGTTTATCTTTTGAAAAATAAGTTCAATGCTAGCACTGCCTTACAGGGTTTTTGTAGCATGATTGAAAACCAATTTGAAACCAAAATTAAAATAATCAGGAGTGACAATGGTGGGGAGTTCAATATGAAAACATTTTTTCATGAAAAAGGCATCATACATCAAAAATCATGCGTTGAAACTCCTCAACAAAATTCAGTCGTAGAGAGGAAGCACCAACACATTCTCAATGTAGCAAGGTCGTTAAAATTTCAGAGTGGAATCCCCACAAAATATTGGAATGATTGTGTGTTAACAGCAGTCTATTTAATAAATAGAACTCCCTCACTTCTCTTAAATCATAAAACACCTTTTGAACTTCTTTTTAAAACCAAACCAAATTATTCTCATCTCAAGGTTTTCGGTTGTTTAGTTTTTGCAACTACCTTGGCTCAGGGGAGGCATAAGTTTGATCCAAGGGCTAGGCGATGTGCATTTTTGGGTTATCCATTTGGAATGAAAGGATACAAGCTACTTGATTTAGAGACTGAAAAAGTTTTTGTCTCAAGGAATGTTACATTCCATGAAAGTATTTTTCCCTATAAAAATCAGCCAAATGCCAAGGAAATATCTGATTCATCAGGCTTACCTTTTCTGCCTTCTGTCCAGCCTTTCATCCAAACTTCAAATACAGATGAACACCATTCAGTTAATTTCCAAAGTTTACAGCCTGAACAATCGTATGACAATGATAAAATGTTGCCATGTGACCAGACTTCATCACCATCAGCAGCAGATTCTAGTCCCACAGACTCTGAAAATGAACCTAATTCAGAACCACAAAGTCCTTCAAGGCAACCAGAAAATACAAATACTAACTACCATCTACCAAGACGTTCCACCAGAACAAGAAAAACACCCTCATACCTACAGAATTTCATATGCCAACAAGCCAGCTCATCTACCCAACTCCAAGAGTTCGAAGGTCAGAAGATTCATCCAACCTCAGGTAATCCTTTTCCGATTGAAGCAACCATTAGTTATGATAAATTGTCACAGGCACACAAAGCCTTTATAACATCTGTCACATCACACATAGAACCACAAAATTACAGTGAGGCACTAGAATCCCCAGATTGGTGCAAGGCTATGAAGAACGAAATTGATGCTCTTGAACAAAATCACACTTGGTCAGTCACAGATCTGCCACAAGGAAAGTCAGCCATTGGGTGTAAATGGGTATTCAAAATCAAGCACAACTCAGATGGATCAATAGAAAGGTACAAGGCACGACTAGTTGCAAAAGGTTACACTCAACGGGAAGGCCTAGATTACCACGAAACTTTCTCACCGGTAGCCAAAATGGTCACTGTCAGGAGTTTGCTAGCAGTGGCAGCTATAAAGGGGTGGATCCTACACCAATTTGATGTGAATAACGCCTTTTTGCATGGTGACTTATGTGGGGAAGTGTATATGGAATTGCCTCCAGGTTATTCGAAAGCATCTCAACCAAAGGTGTGCAAATTACTCAAGAGTTTATATGGCTTGAAGCAAGCTTCACGCCAATGGTATTCAAAATTGTCAACCTTCATTACAGATTTGGGGTTCGTTCAGTCAAAAGCTGATTACAGCTTATTTACTAAATCACATGGAGACTCATTCACTGCCGTCTTAGTGTACGTGGATGACATCATTGTGGCAAGTAGTGATATGAGATCAATCAATTCCTTAAGACAACTGTTGAATGAAAAATTCAGAATTCAAAACTTGGGAGTATTGAAATACTTTCTCGGAATTGAGATAGCAAGATCAAAAGAAGGAATCATGGTGTGCCAAAGAAAGTATGCTCTAGACATATTGACAGATTCGGGAATGATTGGAGCTACACCATCAAGAATTCCCTTAGATCAGAATTTGAAATTGTTCAAAAATGAAGGAGAGTTACTTGAAGATCCATTCATGTACAGAAGACTCATTGGAAGGCTCCTCTACCTAACTGTTACTAGACCTGATCTGTCCTATGCAGTCCAGCTCCTAAGCCAGTACATGGATAAGCCTAGGATTCCACACCTTAATGCAGCACACAAGGTGTTGCGGTACATCAAGAGAAGCCCAGGTCAAGGGTTGATGTATCCATCTTCATCAATGTTGCAACTTCAGGCTTTTAGCGACTCTGATTGGGGCTCATGCCCAGATACTCGAAGGTCCATTACAGGATATTGTATATTCCTAGGATCCTCCTTAATTTCATGGAAGTCGAAGAAGCAAAATACTGTTTCCAGATCCTCTGCAGAGGCAGAATACAGAGGCATGGCAAGCACCTGTTGTGAGCTAACATGGCTGCGATTTTTACTCAAAGATTTAACAGTTTGTCACCCACAAGCAGCCCGGCTATACTGTGACAATAAATCAGCACTTCATATTGCCGCAAATCCTGTATTTCACGAGAGAACCAAGCATATTGAACTAGACTGTCATCTAATTCGAGATAAGATTCAAGAAGGAAGTATAATCACAGAACACCTGAGAACCAATGTGCAAGTTGCTGACATTCTGACCAAGGCATTAAACTCATTTAGTTTTCATTCTCACTTGGCCAAGATGGGAGCAAAAGACATCCACTCGCCATCTTGCGGGGGGATGTTGAAGAATGAAAAACAAATACAAGTGGACTGCCACATGGACAAGCCACATCAGCAGGATTGCCACATGAATATTCCACATCAGCAGCTCCAGCAAGAGGTTTCAGAAGCAAGAAGAAATTGCCAGTTGTATAAAGAATATACCATAGATGCCGGATAAGGAAGTGTGTGGAAGATGTACATTCTAGAATTTGTATACTCCATTTACTCTCTCTCCAATTCTGTTAGATAGCAATCTGTTAGGAAATGATTGTAGCACTCAGTTTGTTATACCATCTCCTTGTATAAATATGATGTAAGTGACCCGGTTCTAAGTGTGTGAAATAATATACAACATTTCCTCCATTGTTCTACTGTTTTATTCATAGCTTGAATTCCATTTTGTGATATCCTCGTTATCAGAATATTTAATTGGCTCCACAATGAAAACTTCATTATCTTTCTCAAGAGGAATACAATTAGACTCGGGAGTGATTGTTTGGACTAGGATGATATACCTAGCTTATGACATGTTTGGCAAAGATGAAAGGATATGTTCTATAGGTTAGCCTATTGGTAAGCGTCATCTAGAGATTGAAATGCAGGAATATCGGGCAAGATTTCAAAATTCAAACCATCGATAAACCTAGATGCTATGAGATGTGGAGCATCATAAATATGATAATTATTCAATAACTCTTCAAAGTGGGATAGATACGCACAATGGTGGATCGACCCTACTTACAATGCAAAAAGAATTGATTTAGTAATTGAATCTGATAATACATAGGAGCATCTTTATTATTTAGGATTTGTTTCATTTCATCCCACAAAGTGACAATGCATTGACCTAAACGAATACGTGAATATGAAATAAGTCTTAGCAGAACCGACTAATGACATATTAGCATGATAAATTTTACGTGAGTAACTCAAATTGTGATCGACAAGGAATTTTTCAAGATTGTCAAGCCAATCAAGAAATGAGCTGGATCTAGTAAGGCCATCAAAGTCCTACAGTTGTAATGCAACTTACCTAGGAGAATACATGTCCCTACTAAAGTTTCTAGATAGAGAACGATTGTCTTGATAAGTGGAAGGGGAATGTACATGATCGTGATAGTAACTAAAAGATGTGTTATAGTTGTACAGTTATACGAATCAAAATTGGTATGATATAACATTTCTTTTAATAAGAAATTGATGGGCACAGACATCGAAAGAGAAAGTAAAGCTCTCAAATAGAAAAATTAATATACCTCGCCAGATGCTAATCGAGTCTACAAGTGGTATACCTTATAGTCCAATCCACAACCTTGCAAATTGGCGGTCCACAACTAATCCAGATCCAATCCAGCTGAAATCTAGGGTGCACCTTGATCTGCGTTGCCCGAATATCAATGGAATATCGCTGGTCCTTCTGTAGAAACGGGTGAGTCTTCTAAAACCAAAATGGGTAGTTGGATGGCCAATGAAGATGGTGGGGCGGTTGTGTTTCTCTGTTTTGGCTTGAAACGGGTAAAAATGGTGGTGGAATAATGGTTCATGTGTTTTAGGTAGTATGTTGTTGATGGCACTAATTGAGGGCAACTGTAGGTGATGGTGAGGCAGCGTTTGTGAAATCAGTATATGGCGGCGACAAAGGTGGTGGAATGCTTGGGAAGAGGTATTCGGTCTTGGATTGACCGGACGTTGTCAAGACTCGTCCAGTGAAGGAGACGGCCAGCTGGAAGTAGAAAATAACAATTGAATTAGTTAGAGTTGTTAATTCTGTTATCCCTTGTTAATTGTTAGTTAGTTAGTTAACCATTATGTATATATATGTATGTACAGTACGGCAATTGGCATTTAATGAGAATTCAGATATTTTCTCCTATGGCTTTTTATCAATTCAACATGGTATCAGAGCATTAGGTTCTCTCATCAATCATCTTTCTCTTTTCTCATCTTGATTCATCAATGGCGGATCTCCCATCAGCAACAGAAGGAATATCTCGCAACCTCAATGAGGACTCATCATCACCTTACTATCTTCATCATTCTGAAAATCATGGATCTGTTGCTGTGACTCCTGAATTAACAGCAACAAATTATGCAACATGGAAGAGATCATTCCTACTCGCGGTATCCATCAGAAATAAACAAGGTTTTCTGGATAAATCTGTTGCCAAACCTGCTTCAACGGATCCAGCCTATCTACCATGGACCAGATGCAACAATCTCATTGTGACTTGGCTGCTGAGATCGATTTCACAACCAATCGCCTCGACTATTTTTTATCTCAATGATGCAAGTGAGATCTGGGATAAATTGCAGCAACGATTCTCTCAGCCTGACGATTCGAAGATCTGTAATCTTCAATATCAACTCAGTAACATCTCTCAAGGCACAAAATTTGTTGATGCCTATTTCACTGAATTAACGGCTGTATGGGAGGAATTAAGGACCTTTAGACCATTACCCTATTGCAAATGTGGAAAGTGCAATAATGAATGTTTTCAGCAGTTCGTTGATTCTCATCAAAAGGATTTGGTATTCAAGTTTTTAAATGGCTTGAATGAAATGTACCAAGGTTTACGGTCACAACTCATCTTGATGAAACCTTTTCCCAATTTGGACCAAGTTTACAATCTTGTTCTGAGGGAAGAATCACAGAGATTATATCTCACTCAACAACAAAATTTTGCTGATCTATCATCAGCCATGGCAGTAAGGAAAGGAAAATCTGATGTTATCTGTTCATATTGTGGAAAACAAGGACATAAGAGGGACAATTGCTTCAAACTCATTGGATTTCCACCGGATTTCAAATTCACCAAAGGCAGGAGGAATGTTGGGGTTCACTCTGTCATTGGAGAGCAGAAGGAATCACTATGTCAATCATCAGGTTTATCTCAGGTAAATCTATCTCAGCAACAAGTGCAGAAATTGCTTGCTCTCCTGAATGATTCATCTGATGCAGTCCATCCAAAAACCAACACATCCACTTTGCCTGCTACAAGCAATCAACCAGTTGCTAATCTCGCAGGTATAATATCTCATTCATTTGCCTTAGCCACATGTCTTGCAGCTACATCTAATTCTACTAGTTCCTGGATCCTTGACACTGGTGCTACTGATCATATAGCATGTTCACTCAAATTCTTCAATTCATACACTGCCCTTCCTAACTCATACGTCCTTTTACCCAATGGAAATAGAGTACAAGCCACTCATATTGGTTCTGTAATCATCAATTCTGACCTTACTCTTCATAATGTGTTGTTAGTTCCTTCATTCAACTTCAATCTGATTTCAGTAAGTAAACTAACAGCTTCCAAAGATCTTGCCTTAATTTTTTCATCCAATTGTTGTCTTATTCAGGCCCTTTCCTCATGGATGACGATTGGGCTTGCTAAAGTCACTAATGGATTATTCTACCTTCAAGACACTCCAAAATGTCCACACAGAGTTGCAGCAGCCACCAGTACAAGCACCTGTAATCCAAATGTTTGGCATCATAGATTAGGGCATGTACCCCTTAATAAGTTTTCTTTCTTGTCTAAATTTCCTCCTTGTGATGTTTGTTTTACATGCCCCAAGGCTAGGCAGAAACGGGCATCTTTTCCTTCACACAAACATAATTCTTCATCTGTATTTGAACTTGTTCATATGGACATTTGGGGACCATATTCTCAAGCTGATTTGTATGGTAACCATTACTTTCTTAGCATTGTGGATGATTTCTCTCGTTGTACTTGGGTATACTTGATGCAACATAAATCTCTAGTTGCTCAATTGTTGCCTCAATTCTATAACTATGTGCTAAATCAATTCAAAACAAAAATCCAAATCATAAGAACTGACAATGGGAAAGAATTTATGCAGCCCACTTTCTATGCCTCCACTGGTATAATCCACCAATGTTCTTGTCCTTATACACCCCAACAAAATGGGGTGGTGGAAAGAAAACACCAACACATCCTAAACACAGCTAGAGCCCTTCTTTTTCACGCCCAATTACCTATAAAATTCTGGGGGGATGCTGTCATGACAGCCACTTTCCTCATTAACAGAACACCCTCCAAAACAATACACAATAAAACTCCGTATGAATTTTTGTTTCACCAGCAGCCATCCTATTTTCACCTTAAATCCTTTGGCTGCCTTTGCTTTGCTGTCAACACTAACCCACACAAAAGAAAATTTGATTCCAGAGCCAAAGATTGTATATTCCTAGGCTACCCTTTAGGCTGTAAAGGATACAAGCTGTATGATATAAATTCCAAGTCCGTTTTCATATCCAGAGATGTGATGTTTCATGAAACGATATTTCCATTCACTAAATCTCATGGTATTTCTACTAACATTTCATCCCCATTAGTTCATATTCCAATTCCAGATTATAATTTGCCAGATACTTTACCGGTTCATCATCAGTCATCTTCACATTCTCAATCAAACTCCTCATCTGATCAAACTTCTCTGCAGCCTGCACCTCATCCATCTCAACCTGATCAGTTTGAGTCTAATCCTATTGATCCAAATCATCATTCTCTCAGACGTAGCACAAGACTCAAACAACCTCCTACCTATCTCACAGACTATCATACTTCACTTCCTCACATTGTTCAATCTTGTACCTCTCATCCTTTATCCAAAGTTCTAGAGTATTCCCAATTAGCCCCTAAATTTCATCATTTTATCATGAATATCTCATCTCAACCACCTGAACCTACCACATATCACCAAGCTATTCAGCATGAACATTGGAGGAAAGCAATGCAATCTGAACTTGCAGCCTTATCTGAGAACCAGACCTGGGATATTGTCCATCTTCCCCCAAATCAGTCCACAGTGGGTTGTAAATGGGTATATAAGACCAAATTTAAAGCTAATGGACAAGTAGAAAGATATAAAGCTCGTTTAGTAGCAAAAGGGTACACTCAAAGGGAAGGTTTTGATTACCAAGAGACGTTTAGTCCTGTTGCAAAACACACTACTGTGAGAGTTTTCTTGGCTTTAGCTGCTATACAAAAGTGGTATTTGTCTCAACTAGATGTTAACAACGCTTTCCTCAATGGTGATTTAATTGAGGATGTTTATATGGATGTTCCTCCGGGCTATCAGATTCAGGGGGAGAAGAGAGTTGAATCTGATAATCCTCGGGGAAAGCTGGTATGCAAATTAAAGAAGTCTCTTTATGGCCTAAAACAGGCTTCTAGGCAGTGGAACATCAAATTTACACAATGCATGTTAAAAGAAGGATTCACACAATCCAAAGCTGATTATTCTCTTTTTGTGAAAGGTAGTGGAAATGAATTTGTAGCACTTCTACTTTATGTTGACGACATAATAATTGCCGGGGCACAACAATCTGACATTAATAAACTGAAACAGAGGTTATATTCTTATTTCAAGATGAAGGATTTGGGAAATTTGAGATATTTTTTAGGACTTGAAATAGCAAGATCTTCAGCTGGTATATCTTTATGTCAGAGAAAATTTTCATTGGAATTGTTAGAAGAATACGGTCAGTTGGGTGCAAAGCCCTGCATGACACCAATAGAAATGAATCATGGAATGTTTAACTCAGATGATAAGCTTTTGGAAGATCCCGCATTTTATAGACAATTGGTTGGAAAACTTTTATACTTGAATATAACCAGGCCAGACATCAGTTATTCTGTAGGCATCTTATCTCAGTTCATGGAAAAACCAAACAGAATACATTTACAGGCAGCTTATAGAGTGTTAAAATATATTAAGGCAGCTCCTGGGCGCAAGGAATTATGTTATCGTCAAAGTCACAGTTAGAGTTGAGGGCCTACACAGACAGTGATTGGGCCGGATGCCAAGAAACCAGAAAATCTATCACCGGATTCTGCATTTTCATTGGAAATTCTTTAATCAGTTGGAAGTCGAAGAAGCAGTCCACAATCTCTAGAAGTTCGGCGGAGGCAGAGTATAGGGCAATGGCAGGGACAGTTGCTGAGATTACATGGATTAATTACCTGCTACATGACTTGAATGTGGATCTTTTGATGCCTGTTGAACTATATTGTGATAGTCTATCTGCTATACATATCTCCAAGAATCCTGTGTTTCACGAAAGGACAAAGCATATAGAGGTGGATTGTCATTATGTAAGGGACAAAGTTATGGAAGGAAAAGTCAGGTTGCATCACATTTCTACTAAGGAACAACCTGCAGATATCTTCACTAAGGCATTGGGAATAAACCAATTTCATAAGCTTCTTAGCAAGATGAACATAAACAACATTTATGTGCATCTTGAGGGGGAGTGTCAAGACTCGTCCAGTGAAGGAGACGGCCAGCTGGAAGTAGAAAATAACAATTGAATTAGTTAGAGTTGTTAATTCTGTTATCCTTTGTTAATTGTTAGTTAGTTAGTTAACCATTATGTATATATATGTATGTACAGTACGGCAATTGGCATCTAATGAGAATTCAGATATTTTCTCCTATGGCTTTTTATCAAATCAACAGACGTTGGTGGCGAAACTGTGGGATATGGACTGTGATGCAGCGACTGGTGGTGGTATGATAGCAATGGGGATGGATTTGAGATGGGGTATTGTCGTTTAGGGTTGGATGTATTGATATCTTGGCCGACAATTTAGAGATTTGAAGGTCTGGATTATGTGTTTGCTCTAGAATGTAGAGACGACATTAGTAAGCAACAAGGGACAGAGTCATATATTTGTTGGGTGATAGTTATTCGGATGATGAGGATTGTTTGGGTGGTTGCCGACGATGTGGCTATGGGCTGTGTCGGTAGACGACTTTGAGTTAAGGTCGAAGGAGATGAAGGTGGAGGGGTGGTTGGGCCGGTTTAGTGATTCCATTTTTCCTAACATAGAACAAATACTGGAAAAAAATGGAGAAGACAATAAAAATTGCTAATGCTGATGTCCTCTTTATTTCTGTTAGGTGTTTCGGTGAAAGGTTGTGTATAGATTGGATGGAAATGGATTTGTTGGTCAAAGGAAAACGATTTGAGCTCTGATACCAAATTTTTACAGGATGCTATGGACAATTAAAGGAGAAGGGCCGCAGGGGCGGACCCAGCACCCGGCGAGCCCGGGCGGCCGCCCGTGCTGGATCCGCCGGAATAGTTTTTTTTTTTTTTTTTGAAAATGAATAAATGCTTTACATTATATACCTAGTAAGTTGTTTTGTTTACACTTGTTTCTTGTAGCTCAGCTGGCAAGGAGCCCGTATTCTCCATGTGAGGTGTTGATTTCGAATCCCTTTGGCAACAATTTTTTTGTGAAATATGTTTAATTCTACCAATTTTTGCCCAAAATTAATTGTAATAAGGGAGGGGGATTCGAACCCACAACCTCTCCCTAAGATGGTGAACACTTGACCAATGTGGCACTCATTAAATTTGATATCAAATTTGCCAAAATAATATATGTTATATATTAACGATTGTAATGCAATTATAAAAAATTTGCTATTCCTTTGAATTATACAAAATTAGGGCACAATATCATTTGGTAAATATTGTTCATTTTTATAACAAAATTATATATGTTCAGTTTGAACAAAATAATTGTTATATTTAAATTATATACATCATTTGATTCCATTTTTTTTTAAAAAAAAAATACATTTTTCTCTCTTTTTTAACCACATGTATTTCAATAAAATAATATTATATGTAAATTCAAAAAAAGTTTTTATTTTTAACTACACATTCTCCATCAAATCACTATTCCAAAATACATTTTTTTGCAAACAAAAACAAAAAAATGGGTATCAAATGGGGCTCTTAATATTTTATTGCGACGACGGTCGCCCGTGCTGACTCGAAACTCTGGGTCCGCCACTGAGAAGGGGGAGGGGGGAGAACAAAAGAAAGGATGAGAATAGAGGGAAGGAGAGGGGGAGATGAAATTTACAGGGATGTCCTCAACTAAGATTTTGATAGATTTTAAAATATTATAAATTTCGTGTATTTGAATTTTATTTCCACAAATTCCATAAGAATCTTATCAAATATGGTGAAATTTCAAAAGATTTGGTTATATGTATTTTTAAGCTTAAAATCCATCAAAAATTTTTAAAATCTCATTATTAATGAAATCTTTATAAATTCACTACCTATTGAAAATACCTAAATTTTATTGAATTTCATTAAAATCTCAAATGAGGATACTTAAATTTAGAAGAATTTTTAAAATCCTTCACAATCTCAATTGAAAACACCCTCATTAATTTATTTCGTAATCAAATGTTGTCTCTATTACAACACTATAGAGCCCTTAATATAGGGTATCGAATACATTATTCTAAGTAAGAAATATCTAATAAAAGTAATTAAATCAAACCTAAATAATGTTTTCTAAAATAAAAATGAAAATTGGAAATTAAATATAATAGTATTTCTTATAATATTGATACCAAATTGACGTATGATGCTATGGGAAAATTATAAGAGAATGGGAAAAAGGGAAGAAAGGGAGAAAAGTGGGAGAAATAGAAGAAGGGAGAGAGGAAGAGAGAAATTGGGGAAGAATTTAATTTATGTCGTAATCAAACGTTGTCTCTATTACAACGTAAAAGACCGCTTTATACAAGGTATCAAATATACTATTTTAAGTAAGAAATATCTAATAAAAGTAATTAAATCAAAGTTTAATAATGTTTCCTAAAATACAAATGAAAATTGGAAATTAAATATAATAATATTTCTTATTATATTGAATTAGAAGTGTTCTTAAGCTCCAAAAGATTCATTTTTTTTTTCAATTTTAGTTTTTTTTTTTCATTTTGATTTCAATTTTTTTTTCTCAATGTCTTTTCCTTTTGTAAATGTTTTTATCGAAGTACATGTGGATTGACGAAATAATCTTCAAACACAAGGTTATGTGCAAGATATACGACCATTTAATAGAAAAAGCGATGGCCTTACATTTAGCAGGGACGAACTTGCACTGAAATTGAAAGAATCAGACTCCAAATGTGAAAATCTTGATCTTGGGGACTGATGCGCTATCTTAGTCAAACTTAAGATACGGGACTGCAAAATTCTCAAATAATAAAATCTTTTGTTTTTATGACATTCTTCAAAAAATAATTTTTTAAGAGGCAAATAAAGCAAAATCCAATTCGACTTCTTCAGACTTGAATTCGGTCTTAGCCGTTGGTGTTAGGTGCATTAAATTTCTATCTCCAGGTTGGATACTAGTCATCATGCAAACCCCAAAACTCCATTTCCTATATATATGCAGCATGAATGTTGGCTTAAGAATTATCATAAAATTCGCCGATAAACAAGAAAACGGTAAAGGAAACAAACCGGAAGAGCAGCAGCCGACCAAATTACTCGGTGAAAGGTAAGAATTGATTGGACCGAAGAATTTTTTTATTTTTTTTGATTACTTGTCAAACGGTAGTTAAATTTGATCATGCATATCTACGTAATGTCATTTCGGGTGTTGCGACCAAATTGGGCAAAATCGGGTTTTCTGGGCACTGCATGACATTAGTGTTGAGTCCAAAACCAAAAGTGGGTGCTAAAGATTCTTCTTTTTCAGTTCTGGTGGGGTAGCCAATAGGTTCCTAGGAAAAAAAATCAAAGACTTTTTTGGTACCAAAATTGGAATACTGTAAAGTGAAATGTTCATATATACCGATATAGGTATAAGGTACTGGAGTTGCTCCGCCTGATTTGATAGAGGTGGATTTTGGGAATTTTGAGCCATTTCTAAGTTTTGTCAATATTCTTCTTATGGAGGATTGCATGCAGAGATGGAGCCCCCTCCCGCCCCCCCTAACTTTGTCCGCGGTACACTATTTCTAGTTAATTTGTAATATATTTTTCAGTTTCGCCCCCCCCAAGATTTTGACTCGCCCCAAAATTTTGAAATTTTTAATTTTTTTTTTCCGTTAATAAACATTGAGTAAATAACTTACATTTTAAAATTCAACCATACAAAAATCTTAGATCTAAACAAAAGATCCAATAGTTATTTAAATAAATCAATAGCCCAAATCCAATCCAAAACCTAAGTTCCCAATTCCCAAACTCAACTAATTAAAACTCAATTCTCAACCTTGTTTATGCATAATGCATGTTTACTTGTTCTTGAATATTTGAATTTAAGAATTAAGTAGAGTAGTTGCTGTTAGTTTGTGTAATTGTGTTAGTTATTGAATATTTGAATTTAAGAATTAAGTAGTAGAATATTCAGTAGTGATTGAATCGAACATTGAATTTCAGTACTATTTTGGTACTCAAAATCGTCATTTTCAATTCTTTTAGTTAAAAAAAAAATTTCGGGGGCTCCGCCCCCGAACCCCCAGAAGGGGGGCCCGCCCCCCTCCACCCCCCGTATTTTCGCCCCCCCAAGATTAAGAACCTGGCTACGTCCCTGATTGCTTGCTTCCCCCATTGATTTCGTTTTCTTCAATGTCAAGCATCTCATTTTTTATAATTGATTGGGTTTCCATTGTTTTAAAAACTTGTTTCCTTATTACAACCTAATGATTTTTTTCAATATATCACCGTTACCGTCCTTATTTCGCGGAACAGAGAGAATAATTTTGCTCATCAAAGGCTGAAGGAAGAATATAATTTTCTTTTTCTGTTGTTTAAAATAGTTTTTCTTTTTCCTTTAGTTGAATCTGTTAAAATGGTGATGAGAAGAGTGGATCTCCGGTCTGACACTGTCACTAAACCAACTGAAACCATGCGGGCAGCAATGGCGAGTGCTGAAGTTGATGATGATGTATTGGGTTACGACCCAACAGCCGCTTGCCTTGAAATGGAGATGGCCAGGATCATGGGCAAGGAAGCAGCACTATTTGTCCCTTCAGGCACAATGGCTAACCTGATTTGTGTGCTAACTCACTGTCAAATTCGGGGAAGTGAAGTCATTCTGGGTGACTATTCTCATATCCACATTTATGAAAATGGAGGCATTTCCACAATTGGAGGCGTTCATCCGAGGACAGTGAAGAATAATGAAGACGGGACAATGGATATTGATCTAATTGAGGCAGCAATAAGAGATCCTGCATTTGGGATCTGTTATCCAACTACTAGGCTCATCTGCTTGGAGAATTCACATGCACAGTAAGTCTAACCTTTAAGCACAAGACTGTTGAATAATTGTTGTGGATTAAACCTTATTTCTAATCCCAAAAGCAAAAATAAATGAAAAATTACAGTAATGCACGTAGAAATACAGATAGTTCACTCTAATGTGAAAGTTAAGTCCAGTCACTGCTGATGATTTTCTCTAAGACAAGAAGAGAATGCAGTTTAAAATGGAGATCTCATGCCTCACTGTTTGTCTCATGTTGGTCTTGTATACCAAAAATGTTGCAGTAAGGTAAAATTGCAGAATAATGAAAGAACACACAGATTTTTCGCCCATTAGGTTCCAGATGTTCAGCCAAAGGCCTACTCACCCATTGAGCATCTACAAAGTAGATTATGCTTGAATCCACTAAAAATCACCAAGAACAAACTAAAGTTTTCTTTCGCCTCTCACACAAATCTCTCTTCTCACAATCTCTAAATTGTACACCAAATACAATCAAAATACCACTAAGATATTACAGAGATCAAAACCAGAAAACCACGAGAAGATGAAGAGATCTAAAACACTCAGAGAGAGAGAGAGAAGACGAAGAAAACCCTAGAATATGCCAAAAACTACAGTACAATGAAGAGTCGAGAAGGAGGTTATAAAAAACCACCCTCAAAGTATCTCATCCAACGGTCATGAGTATGCCAAATGTAAGGCCAAGATCAACCAACCCACTTAAGGCATAAAACGCGTTTCCAAAAGTGTGTTTCATCAAAGTAAGAATAACCCGATGGCCAAACACAGCAAAGCCCAATTGATAAATGAAGAGGCCCAATACCAAGAATAGAGAGGCAGCCCACAACAATCTCCACCTTGCTGATCTATTCTTGGTGTTCTTTTGTGGATTCAAAACATAACTTAACTTGTTTCATTTGCTTCAAGTGCATATAAAAAGAAAAACAATCAGTTTGTATTAAAAAAACTAAATAAAAGCAGATTTAGAATCTTACTGAATCCATTACCTTCAGGATATGTTCAAAATTTTCAAACAGTTTCTGAATTTGTTTAGAGGTAATACCTTGGTACCAATGTCAGAAGGATTAAACTCAGTTGGGATTTTAACCAGATTAATCAAGCCCTTTTCAACCATATTTCTAACAAAGTGAAATTTAATATCAACATGTTTAGTCCATCATGATATACAAGATTTCTACTCAAGTGGATAGCACTTTGATTATCTGTACAGATTCTAACTACTTTATTCATGAAACCAATTTCATTTAAAAGACCCCTTAACCACAATCCCTCTTTAACAGCATCACAAGCTGCAATGTATTCAGCTTCTGTGGAGGATAATGCTACAAGTTTTTTGCAATTGGGATTTTCAACTAACATAGCCATCACAAAGAGTAAAAACATAAGAAGAGGTTGATCTTCTTTTATCTAAGTCACCTGCAAAGTCAAAATCAGTGTACCCTTTCAGGATAACACCTTCATTATATTTTTGAAATCTTAAACCCAATTCAGTTGAACCCTTTAGATATCTTATCATCCATTTAATAGCTAACCAATGTGTTTCACCTAGATTAGCCATAAATCTACTAAGGATACTTATACCATGAGCTAAGTCAGGTCTGGTGCAAATCATAAGGTACATAATAGAGCCAACAACATTTGCATAAGGTATTTTACTCATCCTATCATATTCTTCATCAGTTTTAGGAGATTGTTCACTAGAAAGTTTGAAATGATTTGCAATAGGCAAAGTCACAGATTTACATTCAGTCATAGCAAACTTTTCAAGTATTTTATTTACATAAGAGTTTTGATTCACATACAAAACACAATTTTTTTTCTATCTCTTCTGATCTCCATGCCTAAAATTCTTTTAGCTTGTCCTAAATCTTTCATTTCAAATTCAGTTTTAAGTTTTTCTTTAATAAGAATCAATTTCAGATCTATTATGGCAAGCAAGAAGCATATCATCAATATATAATAATAGATAAACAGATTCGGGTCCTCCTGACCCTTTGAAGAAGAAGAAACATGAATCAAAATTACTCTTAAGGAAACCCAGATTCTGAATATAGGAGTAGAATTTCTTATACCATTGCCTTGATGTCTGGTTTTGAGTTAAGTTCAAAACCTTTTGGTTGATACATATAAATGGTTTCTTCAAGATCACCATTTAGAAAGGCAGTCTTAACATCAAGCTGGTCTAATTCCCAGTTGAAATGAGATGTCATGAGATGTCAAAGCAAGCAGAATTCTGATAGAGGTATACTTTGCAACAGGTGAGAAAATTTCATTATAGTCAATACACTCTCTTTATGTAAAGCCTTTCGCCACAAGTCTAGCCTTATATCTTTTACCAAATGAATTTGGTTCACCCTCTTTAATTTTATAAACCCATTTGCATGGGCGGACCCAAGGGGGGTCCTGGGGGGGCAGGTGCCCCCCCAACTTTTGAGTTTTTTTTTTTTTTTTTTTTTTTTTTTTTTAAATCATGTTTGGTATCGATTGAAATTTTAATTTTAATCTAAATTAAAGTTAACAATTAATTTTAATAACGTATTTCATGGAATTCATAACTGTTTAATTTTTATCAAAATTTACTAAAAATTTGATTTTAATCTCCACTAAACATGGACAATCAAAATAAATTTGAATTCCAATAATATACTAATTTTAAAAATTCTCTGACGATCGTAAGCTAATCGAATCTAAAAATTGCTTATATCATTTCGAAATTTATTTCAAGAACTACATTATGGGCATATCAAATAGCTCAAACATATATCGAAAATAGTTAAAATGCGTTAAACGTGAGTCTTTAAAAAGACGTATAACTCGCATTTAAAAAAAAATCCAATTATTTCATTATATCGAATCTACCAATTATTATTTTTACGATACAAATTTCTCAACGTAATTTTCATCATTTTATTAGAAAATTTTCAAAAATTTTCGAAATTTTACATCCAAAAAAGTGATATCCCATATAAATTTTCGGATGTAAAATTATATGTGGTATGATTTTTTTGGACGTAAATTTTCGATTGTAAAATTTCTCTCAACTTCTTTGCAAGTTCGATTGTGCCCCCCCAATGTTAAACTCCTGCGTCCGCCCCTGCCCATTTGCAATCAACAATCTTTTGGTGTTTGGGTTTATCAACAAGAATCCATGTCTTATTTTTAATTAAAGAGTCCATTTCTTCTTGCATGGCTTCCAGCCAAAGTTTGGATTCTTTACTGTTAATAGCTTCTTCAAAGGTTGTAGGTTCAAAATTATCAAATTCAGGTTCAGAATAGTAGGTCACAAATTCATCAGTATTAATTCTAGTAGAGGGAAACATATTCCTTCTATCCGTGTCTCTTGTCAACCGATAATTTTCAAGAGCAGTATCCTGAAATTGATCTTCAGTATCAAACTCATTTTAAGGTTGATCTATCTCAGATTGGGTAGTCTTTGTAACGCCTCAAATCCTAATTTTTTTTTTTATATAAAATTTGGATTTGAAGTTTTACCAAAATCTTTCTTATCTAGTTTATTCTGAATTTAACAATATAATATAAATATTGTGATTTGATCGATAAATTTTAAATTCAACAATTTTAAACAAGAAATTACATATATAATTAAATCTTAAATACGAAGATGTTAAATTTGTAAAATTTAATCCAACATGGGATATCAAAGTTCGAACACCAAAACTACTAAAATAACATGCACGGAAAATTAACATAAAATTTATTCTTAAAATAAAATTTTGAAATAATCATTTCCAATTTTTCTTTTACTTGGCGACCCCATGAGCATCACTTGGTCAATCTTTCACGCGTCCACACGACCCGTTCTAATCTGAAAGGTTATTGTAAGAGTGAGTATTTTGAAAATACTCAATAAAAATACGTGCATATTCTTATTAACATGATATAAATATAAAAATGACATAACATACCAACATTCTTAGATTTAGAGCAAATTGGTCGCGATATCCAATAGCTCAAGGAATTTCTTAAGAATTCTCATATCCCGTAGGATTTAACATATTGACCTAACGGTCCATCCCGAAAGATTTAACATAGAAATCGACCCGAAGGCCTTAGAGTATTTCATGCCAAAATCTATAAAAATATCAAGGAAATAAGAATTTACCACTAGCACAAAGTATTCTTACCTCAATTTGATACCAAATAAATCTGAATTGATGGTTTTTTTATTTATAATTTGTTTATTAATAAAATATAAAATTTAGAATACTTTCTTTCTGTCAAAATAACTCGGGTATAACTAGTCTAAAAATATTTATTTTTAGCTCAATTTATACTATTTAACACGAGCTACAAAATGAGTATAATATCGATATATTTTTATCAACTTCTAAAATACTTAAATATTCGACCCAAATAATTTACGATAAATTTTAAAAGTGCACATAAGCAAATAAATCATTTATGTAAATAAGTGGGTCGAGTTTATCGTTTCAACTTTTGGACTTTAGTGTGACGACCAAGCTAGACATGGGCTATTCATTTGCTAAATGTCCAACCTTAAATTTAGCCCATATGAAAATATAATTAAAATTCGGGGTGTTACAGTCTCTACCTCAATCAAATTATCAGGTTCAGTAAGATCATATTCTTGATTTTCCAGCACAGTTTCTTTAACAGGAGTAGCATGATCAGTGTTTTGATTTGAGGAGTTTTTACAGGAAACTGACTTTCATCAAAGACCACATTTCTACTAATGATAACTATGAACCCATCTTTTCCTTTTACCCAAAGTCTATAACCCTTAGTTTCTTCTCCATAACCCAGAAAAACACATTTTTGAGATATGGGTTCAAGTTTGCCTACATCTTGATGAGAATAGGCAGCACAACCAAACACCCTAAGTTTAAAATAGTTTGGAGACTTTCCAGACCATAAGTGTTCAGGGATTTGAAAATCAATAGCACTTGAAGGAATTATGTTGATCAGATAAGTGGCAGTTTTTAGGGCTTCTCCCCAAAAAAAATCTGGAAGGCTAGAACTCAGTAACATGCATCTCACCTTCTCCAATAAGGTTCTATTCATTCTTTCAGCAATACGATTTTGCTGAGGGGTGTGAGTTACTATTCTATGCCTTAAAATTCCAGATTCTTTACAAAAAGAGTCAAATTCAAAGTAACAGAATTCCAGACCATCATATGTCCTTAGTGCTTTGACCTTTTTATTTGTCTCATTTTCAATCATTAGTTTCCATTGTTTGAAATTTTGAAAAGTATCAGATTTGTTCTTCAAAAGAAAAGTCCACATTTTTCTTGAGAAATCATTTACTATTAATAAGAAGAATCTGAATCCACTTAAAGTATTCACTGATGCAGGACTCCACAGATCTGCTGTAAATACTTAAGTATTGAAGTGGATTTATGAATTCCAGTTGTGAAAGACAATTTTTTTTGTTTTCCAATAACACAATCTTCACAGAATTTTAACCTTTCAATATTATCATTTCCAAAACATTTCAATTTATTTAAAATCATCAATCCCTTTTCACTAATATGGCCAAGTCTCCTATGCCAAATTAGGGCTTTATCATCATGAGATTTCACAGCTGCAGAACTGTTTCCAACTAATGGTTCAACTTGCAATGTAAAAATCTCATTGGATCTAGGAGAAGAAATTATTTCTTTTGAGTTAAGACTTATTTTGGTAAGCCCTTTATGAATCCTGATTTCATATTCATCATCCAGTTGTCCCAAAGAAATCAAGTTTCTTTGAAGATCAGGGACATACATGGTCTGAAACAATTCAAGGGTATGATTATTTTCTAATAAGAGCTTAAGGTTTCCAATACCTTTTATCTGACAAGTCATATTATTTCCCATTTGAACTTGACCACCACTCAGATCAGAAAAATTAGTGAACCATTCTCTAATGGGACACATGTGGAAGGAGCAACCAAAATCAAGAACCCACTCATTTAGATAGTAACAAGAACAACTCCCTGTATTTCAGATTCATTATTGCAGGCAATATCTGCAGACCCATCTGTATTAAATTTTTCCTTCATATCAGATATTTTCTTAAAGCAATCTTTTATAAGATGTCCAGTTTTACTAACATTTTCTGACTTGCAGCTTAGGTTTTGGTTGGTTCTTATTCTGATTCTTGAACTTTGGAAATTGAGGTTTTCCTTTCTTATGAGAATTAAAATTACATTGATTCCCCTTTTTGTTCTGATTCACCTTTTCCCTAACATTCAAACCTTCTCCAAATTTAGAGTCCTTGAATTCAGTTTTTAGTTCAAGTTCTCTATTTCTTAAAGATGATATAACAATATCAACAGTAAGATCAGTTCTCCCATACTCTAAGGCATTTCTCAGTTCTCTGTATTTATCACCCAGTGCATTCAACAAAGCAACAACTTGTTGATCTTCAAATAGTTTTTCATCACAATTAGTTAATTCTTGAACCAGTCTTGTGAATTTGTTAATGTTTTCTTCTAAACTGGAAGAGGGATTAAATCTAAAATTGTAGAATTGTCTAAGGAGATAGCATTTGTTGGGCATGGTTTTAGTTAGATAGAGAGATTCTAGCTTGGTCCAAAGACCCTGTGTATTAGTAGTTTCCCCAACCTTTCTAATAACAGTATCAGATAAATGAAGAAATATTGAACTCCAAGCAATCTCATCTAACTCGTGTCTCCTATAAGCACTAAATTCAGTACCCCAAGTCCCATCAATAGCAGTAGCACACCTCTGTTGTAATAACAGAGCCCTCATTTTCTGACGCCACAGACTAAAGTCTCTAGTCCCTCTCCAAATTTCTACTTCAAATTTATGTGCAGTGGTCATAATAGCAAATAAACTCACAGACTCAAGTTTATACACCACACAAAGTATAACGGATATAGACAGTGTGTAAGAAAGGTAAAGTTCAAATATTACAAAAATTATATCAAGGTAAGCAACTAATCAACAAGTGTAGTGTTATCAAGTTAAACCATCAACTTGATAGTTTAAGGAGTGGTAATCCTTAATTTCTCACAATCCCTAAATTGTACACCAAATACAATCAAAATACCACTAAGATGTTACAAAGATCAAAACCACAAGAAGATGAAGAGATCTAAAACACTCAAAGAGAGAAGACAAAGAAAACCCTAGAATATGCCAAAAACTACAGTACAATGAAGAGTCGAGAAGGAGGTTATAAAAAACCACCCTCAAAGTATCTCATCCAATGGTCATGAGTATGCCAAATGTAAGGCTAAGATCAACCAAACCACTTAAGGCATAAAACGCGTTTCCAAAAGCGTGTTTCATCAAAGTAAAAATAACCTGATGGCCAAACACAGCAAAGCCCAATTGATAAATGAAGAGGCCCAATACCAAGAATAGAGAAGCGGCCCACAACAATCTCACACCACGCAAAACAGTCCCCGCATACTCCTCTCTGTAGCCCAAGAATCTTGGGTGAGCGAGTTCAAAGAGATGGATGCCCAATATACCCCTTTTCATGAAAAAGAGTTCCATCTCCTGAGGTCAGCATTGAAATGGATAAGTGAACAATATAATTCGGATATACAAAGTAAAAAATATTCTCCTTATAACTTACCATATTATATTTGAGTTCCCACCTTCATATTTGTATAAATTATATTTGTGAGTACCGTACTTCAGTTAGTTGTAACATTTTCTTTGTAGCCATTTTGCATAGTCCCTTTCCTGTCGATCAAGTGTATTATGCCATATCCACACGTGAATAAATTAGAAAGTGATTTGCTTAGAACTCAGTTGTGTGACGTTTTGCTGGTCAAAACGCCCTTTTAATTTAGGAAAATATGTTATAGAAGGGATTGCTTCAAAAAATGTATCTCTATTGTGAAAAATAAGAAAAAATATGTCAAAACTGAAAATTCAAATTTTTTTCTGTCCATTTATTTCCCGTAGGAGTATACCTTCAGGTGGTTCAAGCATGTGACACCAGATGTACCTCTATGAAGTATGTATATATATATTTTGATGGTAGAGTTAGGGGAAGAAGATGGAAATACCACTTGAGGACATCATTAACAAGAAGTTATGACAACTTTTGGTCTATTAAGGAATTGTCCTGCAATGAAGCAAAATGGGTGAAGACCATTTAGACAGATTGCTCTGGCTAGTTTTTTGAGGTTTTAGCTCTTGGTGAGTTATTAGAGCACATAAAGTATTAACATGTGATCGTTTCATGCAGTTGGGATGTATCCAACTGTTTGTTATGCTCATGTTATACTTGCTTGTATTCTTTTCTGTATGAGGGTGAGGGAAACATGGATAGATCTTCTGGATTTCATTGGAAGATGATGTTTTTCCAGAAGAAAAGAAGCAGAATTTATTTACTGTAGCATGTTCCCGTAAACCAGAGATCTAATAAAATTTGTTTATGGCTCTAAGTATGAGCTGATATGGTAGTCATGGGGTTGTTAATCTTTTGCAGAATTAGAGCTCATGAAAGTTAGAAGAGTAAAACTATGCCTAAAAAATTAAAAATTACAGTTGTTATTACCAGTTCTCTTCTTCTGTATATGCATAATTTCCGTGATGAGATTTTCTAATCACTACCTAAGAATTTTCACTACCACTTCCCCAGGAACACTTACAGAAGCATGATAGTGATTTCTAGTTAGATAAGGGAGTAAGGAGAGAGAATGTGAACAGGTTGAAGTATATCTCATTTTCCTCTTGTTATTCAATTCTTCAGAAGTTGGATAACTTGAAGGATTAAACTGAGAAGGCACAAATGACTGGTTCAAACTGCTTACTCTCAAACCCTTTTTAGCATGGGGTAAAAAACTGAAGTATGAGAATATTAAGTTCCATCCTTTCTCCTTTCATGCCATACTAGTATATGTGTAGACCTTTAGTTAGATGTGAATGCATAAGTATATAAGAGACATTTTTTGTTATTCTGCTTTATGCCTGAGGATAACAGCATATTCGTCCAGTGTGTCTGTGTTCTATGGTGTTTCATGAAAAGATATCTGTGGTTAGAGGGTATTTGGTGTATTTAATGTGTGCTTCATTTTGATCATACGTTAGAAAGGGGCTCCTTATGACAATTTGATTTATTCTCATATTCTTGACTGTTTCCTAATGTTTATAAAAGATTTGGAGATCTCTGAGTTAAGCTTTATTCATAGGATATGTCTTTCCATTGAAGAGTTTTCCACAAGATTCTTGGAGGTTGGGTGTAGTTGACGGTGTGGGGTTGTGGACATCATCTTTTGTGTGTAATCTGTGTATTTTTTTAATGATTTATTCAGAAACATACTTCTAATTTTCTTTGAATAGAACTCACTATGGATCTAAACTAAATACTAAGCAAAATGCATTTTTATTATTTTGATTAAAGACTATGGGTTATCTCTCCTTTACTGGAGGTACATAGTTAGAGAGCTAGTAAATATCAGTGTTTTTTAAATTTTTTTATTATTTAAAATGCATTTCCTTAGTGGAAAATCAGATTGTTGATTCTTCTTATGATGTGGTTCCTTATGGTGATTTTTTTTTCATTGCTGCAGCTCCGGTGGGAGATGTATTTCTGTAGATTACACGGACAAAGTTGGAGAGCTAGCAAAGAAGCATGGTTTGAAGCTTCACATTGATGGGGCGCGTATTTTTAATGCATCAGTTGTGAGTCTAATTTTCTCTGTACTCTCTGTAGGTATATGCGTATAGAAAGATATACATTCATGCATATGGATATACATATATGGGCAAAAAGGTGCCCACTTCTTTGTGGAGAGTTCTTCCCTATTTTCTGTTATTTTGAAATCAGCTCCTCACTTTCTTATTTTGCCTAAAACAGCCCAAATTTAAATCTGGAAATTTGAAGACAATGGCAAATTAGGCCAATTCAAAAGTAGTCCCTACATCTCTCTTCTTCATCCTTTACCTACTTGTCTTAAACCCACTATGACGTTCTTTTCTAGCATGATTCGATCTCTGTCATCTAGCACGATTTCCCGTCGACCACCTTCCACTCCTCCTTTGTTTCATGCCAGCCCATTATGCCACTGATTTCTCCTTCCATTAGTCCTTCAGGGTCAAGTCTGTTTCTCTTCACCATTCCCAACATTCAAGGATATAACATCAACATTTTCATCCATTGCTAATTCATTCATCCATATGTTCTGATCAATTTCATGCTATTACTAATGCCAAATCAATATTAAAAAATGATCGTAGAAAAATAAATGAACTCAAAAATATTTTGCAAAAGCAAAAAAAAAAAAAATGCTTTATGCAATTTGAAATGCTTAGTCTCTAATATGAAAACAAAGTGTGTTGACCTTTTCATTATTTTTAAATATTTCTTGCTAGTCTATAAAGTTCTACTCTAGAATAAAGATAGAGGCTTAATGCTATATAGATCAATCTACAATATTCTCTTCATATATGTGTATATAAATTCCCTATAATATGGAATTTATTTGTGTTGAGTGTTCTGGTATTCAAGAATTCAATGAGCCAAATCAATGCGTCTAGTCACCATATATGAACACTTCATATATGAAGACAAATAAAGCTCAAAATTTCAAAAACTGTATGAAATGAATAAGCTAATCGTAAACTGAGTTTGCAAAAATTAGTATGAAGGTACACATCCACAAAGGACCGCTGCATGCTAAACTGCATCGTTCCGAGTCTAATGCATGTTATTCAAAAACCTTTGAACAAACTCTCAAATTTAGAAGTGAGCATTTGCAATATTGACTTCTGAGCATGAGAAGTGCCTTCCTAAGCCTCCTTAGAGGTCTCACAATAGCAGTGATAATGTTGAGAGGAAACAAATGAAGTCTTGATTTTCTCCTATATTCGAACACCATATTCACTTGAGAGGCTATAATGTCCTCATACTGGGTTGGACTTGGTTTATGTCAGTTGATCTGTGCCTAGGCACATTTTTAAATCTGGGAGATTGTTGACTTGTCATTAAGTAATACGGAGGTAAGCAGAGGGCTTTAGATTTTATGTGCTTTTGTTGTGTTACTGGTTACCGTTTTAATTGGAACTCTGTATTTCAGGCACTTAAAGTTCCTGTTCACAGGCTTGTGCAGGCGGCTGATTCAGTAACGGTAAGTCAATGGAAGCCAAAATCAAAGTTATTTTTGTCCTTTCTAGTTTCAGCCTACATTTTTATTCATCTTTGAGAATGATTTTTTAATTTTTCTAAAACACAAACAAAACGTGATGTATCCACATATACCATCAACTCATCTTTGGTATACACTATTGTATTATGTTATATACTATGTGTCCTTATCGGCTTAATCCCTCGTGAAATGAATGTGTGATGTAGGCTTGTTTATCAAAAGGTCTTGGTGCTCCAGTTGGAACAGTGATCGCAGGCTCAAGAAGCTTCATTGCCAAGGTAAAGGGTTTATTTTATTTATTTATTTATTTTATTTTCCTATTTTGCCAAGGCTTTGAGAAAGAATTCATTTTCTGTTTTGCTAATTTGAAAAATACTTCCTTATCCTTTGGTTCTACATAAAAGGCGAAGAATCTTAGGAAGACTTTAGGCGGTGGAATGAGACAGGTTGGCATCCTATGCGCTGCTGCTATAGTTGCATTGGAAGAAAATGTTAGTAAACTTGAAGACGATCATAAAAAGGCTAAGATTTTGGCAGGTAACTTTTTCCTCCTAGGTGTTTCACATTAAAACTAATTTCCTTTCCAAACTGTGATTACATAGCCATATTTCCATATTACATAATTGTGCTTAATTTTCAGAGGGGCTGAACGAAATCAAAGGACTTAAAGTTGATATGGCTTCCGTGGAGACCAACATTGTAAGTTGCATTATTGTTTAAGTCATAGATAAGTCAGCTTCTTTTCCACCATATTGTCTCTTTGGGGTAATACTTGCTGATTTTTTTTTTTTTATTTTTTTTTATTATTTTTTTTTTGTGATTCTGGATTTAAAGGCTTTGAACTAATTTATAATAATCAATCTCAGCATAGTGACAAATTTGAGTCTGACATGAAGCTCTCTCTCTAAATATCTTAGAATCAAACCAGTTCATCTGATAATGTAGTATTTTTCTAATTAATATTTTAAGTGGAAATAGATCACAAAAATTAAAGACTTTGAAGTTCTTTCTTAAAATTTCTTGGTATTAACGTTTGCAGTCCATGCCTTAGCAATGGGACTTGTATAGAATATACTTCCTTACAGGCAAACCCTTTAAAGCATTCAAATGCAAATACATCCTTGCATAAGGAAAGTTTTGTATTGATTCTTCTTATAGCCAACCCTTATGGCGGATCCTCTGCCACAGAAATTGTGGTATTCAGATTTCATTGCTCATACTTGACATAAAGCTTCACTTTGATTTTTCGAAACTTGTTGCAAGAACCTATCCAGTTACTCCCTTGCAGAGACTTATTACTTCCATCAAGATTTTGTTTAAGTTCAACAACTTTGCAATATTGATTGCGCATAGATGAAACTCGTATGCCCATGATGTGCGTCTTTTATTGACTTTCTAATCTTAATTTGACTGAAAACTACCATTGATGATGCCTAGAAAGTAAGAAGGCATGTTCACCTTTTCTTTTATGATATCAGGTGTATTTTGACATTCTTGAGGGCTCAAATATCACTGAAACTCACTTATGCAAGGTTCTAGAAGCACATGGTGTACTAACATTGCCAGAAGGGCCATTCAAGTGCGTCTGTTTCTATGAATATTTTCAATTGAGCATGCCTGGGATTCATTTCTCCCTCCTTCTATAGCTTTTCCTGTAGATCATATATATATATATATATGATGTCGAAGGCTAAGTATTATATTATCACCTCTTGAAGTGCCGTATACTACCCCAAGGGTACTTAGCACTTGCGGATTGACTCACCTCCATTTCTGATGGATGTGACCTTATATCATGTCATTGATTTGCTCGATAATTTTGGGCATAATAGAATGTTTTGAACCATATGTGCATTTGTAAAGAAATTAATGCTGAAACCTTTACATGGCAGACTTAGACTTGTCATTCACCACCAGATCTCGGAAAGCGATGTGCAGTACACATTGTCTTGCATTCAGGTAATATTTACAGAATATTGTCTTAATGAATAACTTTGCTATGAGAATTGGGAGATTTATTTGTGTCAATTTAATTTCTATTGCAGAAAGCTGTAACTGGGTTTGTTGATGAAAATCATGGCAAGTGAGGGAAGTTCCCTTTTTAGAAGATCATCGTTCTTGTTTAATGATGTTTGATGTTTATCAGATATTTGAAATCTTAAAGTAGCAGCTCTAAAAACTTTAAACTTTATCAATCCTGTTGTCAGATTCTGTTTGTATGTGCAGTCCATTCTTATTGGCTCGTTTGATAGGGATGACAGGAAATAAAACAAACTAGAATCTCGTTTATATCCTGTTTGTAACCAAAAACAATTTTCTTCCTTCACAACAAGTGCAATGCAATTCGACCTGTGTTTTCTAGCATATAGGAAACGTGAAGATAATTCATTTTTGGGTTCTGCAACAAAAGAACCATATTCGTAACCATGTGAATCACTCGAGATATCCAGTTTCTAAAGAAAATGACCTGTCCAAATTATGTTAAAACAATTTAATCTTAAGTTTCAATCGTCCCATGCTAGCAAAAGTCTTGTACACACAAGTTTAATGAGTATTGTGATAGTAGGACGAGATTTGTTCGACCTATACATGTTTTCAACTGTATGGGAAGCTATAGCTGCATGAAAATCTGATGTCAGATTGCGGACGGACTTTGTAATGAAGAACGAAGAGTTTCAACAAGAGTTCAAATAAATTGAATAGACTATCAGGGGAACTTTTGTACGCTATCTTCGGCAGCTAAGACCAGGTCGCTCAAGTGTTCAGAATGCCTTTTTGCACAATTAATTAGAGAAGCCCACGGAAGTAGTTGAGAATGAGAAATCCTGATTTTATTTAATCGTTAGCAATCATTTCGTAAAAAGAAGAATAGACACTAAATGTACAAGTGATATGTCCTAGATCCAATCGATTTTAATATGTAAAAAATTTAATTGATTAATAGATTTTTATTTATGACATATCTATTATTATTATTATTATTATTATTATTATTATTATTATTATTTTGACAAATTAAATTAATAGAATTCGTATATTTAAGTCTTGATAACTAATTAATAAAAAGGAGTTGTAATTGTAATATAAATTATATAAGACGGAATCTTAAATTATTCGTGATCGTGGATGATAACAAAATACGAATATTGTTATTATAATTAGGTCATCACGTGTAGCAATTCTCATTAATGAGGTAAATAGTTGATCTCACGAGCTAAAATATAATGGTATTTAAATGGACGGGTGAATTTTTT